>JAAOAN010000741.1:0-40051 GCA_013396205.1 Fusarium mundagurra
GTATAGATCTATAGTGTTATATATTTTGAAGCTGCCCTTTAAGGAGAAGGGGGAGATTTAAATTTAAACCCTCTTGTTATCATCTTGACCATCACGCTTCCGCTTTTTGTTTTTATAACGTTCCTGCGGAGTAGCTGAAGGGCCAGTTATATAAGAGATCTTGAAAGGGCACTCGGCGCGATTCCCACCCCCTTCAGATCGCGATTTCTTGTGATTACTTATTGCGGCGTTTTGATCCGGAAGGCACCTGGGATGACCGCGTCCAGACTAGACAGAAAGGATCGGTTTGCAGGGAAAATACAAGCCACATGAAAAGTAAGAGAGGGGAAGAAGAGGCAGCAGAGCAATAGAAGAAAACTCTGTTAATGAGTGCTTTTGCTAAGGCTCAGCCTAATGGGTCCTTGAGCAAAGCTGAGGGCAGCAGCCTGCGCGTCGTGTGCGCAAAGGCGTCAAAGGTCTCATCTCCAACAATTTGATTCCCAGGCTGGACCCAGAAGAGCCGCGAACGCTGTTGTCCTGCCTCGTCCGTTCTCCGCTGGTACCGCCTTTCTTGGGTACTCTCGCCGATCAAAGCAGCACAAGCCAGCATACCGAAGCACAGACACGTGGTACCTATAATGAAGGACATTGGTGATCGATTTTTGGAAACCGCAGCTGCGACGTCCATGAGGCTCTTGGGGACACCATCCTGGGTCCACTGGAGCTGCCACGATATTACAGCCGCCATGGCGATTACGCCTCCCTGGAGAAGAAGACCAACGAGGGCCACGATCCAGAAGAACCAGCGAGGGAGCTTCACAATCCCGATGTTGATCGAGATATTTGGGTTTTGGACCATAATTTCCGAGGGAGGGCCTGAAGACTCTATTGACTCCGTGTCATTTGGTGGCTGGGCCGACTCTTCTGACTCAGGACTCCCTGTTGGCCCCGAGGTTTCCTTTGGCACCGGTTTCTCCCCTAACTGTGGCCCGCTTCCATTCTTGACCTTGTCGGCATGCTCGACATCTGATTGTTTGGAGCGACGACGCCAGAAAAGCCGCTTCGCAACTACAGCAGGAAGCCATGACCGAACTTTTTTGGGTACCCACGCAGCATTAGGATTCTTTTCTTCCCGTCGCAGATAATCTCTGAAAAGATACGTCCCCATCACGTATCGGCCGTGTTCCATCTTGGTAGCTTCATCACCGCCACGTAGACGCATAATTTCCAAAATCTTAGGCTTTCCGAATACGCGGGTGATACTACCCCGGTGGAAGAGCTCGCAGACGTCCCTGCTTGTCGATGTGCAAAGCTCAGCTTCGATAGTGCCGTCACCCTCCTGGGCACGACCGATGAATGCCCGCAATGATGAGTCGCCGCAGACCCGGATGGCGGAAGTCATGGCGGTGACGATACCTATGGGCGCCATGGCAAAAATGAAGTAGTCAAGGAAGGATGTGCTCTCGCTGAAATACTGGGTCGTGATCTTCTCTCCGAAGAGTGCGAGGAGCGGCGCGACATCGGTGGCTAGGTTGTTCGAGAAGTCGTCCAGATCGCCGGGTGAGGCGCCAGCGACCTGACTGGAGGCCACGAGCAGCCACGCGAAGCCCATCCACAAATATTGCATAGTGAAGCCGTCAAGAGGAAATCCCAAATTAAATTAGACAAGTTAACTTCATCTGCACGGATAGTTCGCGCCTTGTCCGTGGAGAGAGAAAGGCAAAACAGTGTTTGGGAGACCCCCGCATGCTACGACATGGGAGGTGAAGTTGGGCTTCCTTTCTATTCTGTACAGTCATCAAACTAAACCAACCAGACCGTTCCACGTCAGGAGTACCTGCAACATCCTGGATGTCAGCATTGATTGGCCACTGCTACAGTCTCCCCGCTTTGAGGAAGTTTTAGCAAAACGTATCGCCTGAAAATTATACGCAATATCACGTATATCGTAAGCTATTTCCTACACACGCCAGGGCTAAAGACCTGTCATTATCCCCGATCGTCAACTTCACAGTCGTCGCGAAAAGCCCAAATCCAATTTTTACAGTGCCTCGCCATGTCTGAACTAACCACCAACGCTACCAACTCGGCAAGTCTCGCCTCGTCTTCGGAGAGAGAGGGGTTAAGTGGTCAAGAATGGTCGCTTCTTCTTGGCGATGTAAAGCGACTAGAAATATCTGATTTGAATAAAGTTGCAGATTTTCGATTGAAATGGGATCAGGCTTTTCAGGGAGAACCAATGAATCTACTGCACCGACTCGTAACATCTGAGCTGAGAGACTTGCCATACAGTCAGCTCAACTTCTTCATCAAGATGTTGCTCGAAGCTCAGCCGGAACACTTGGAGTGGCCAGAGGGCGACGAAGATTATACACCTCTTCACGTCGCCCTGCAAGCCGAGAACCATTTGTTCTCAAAAGCCTTTCTAGACGTGTGCAAACCCGCCACGATGAACAGCATACTGCAAAAAACTACGACATTGTTTCCCACCCTGCTCCACCAGGCGATTTGGATCCAATCTCCTTTTGTGGCACAAATTCTCACCTTCTGTTCAGCTGGGCATTCCATATTCTCAGTTCAAGACAGGTACGGTCGCACGCCGCTCCATTTAGCCGTCGCACTGGTCGATGAACAAGACGTTCCGGTAAAGAGAAGACATAATGGGGCCTCAGCTACCTATCCAACAACAGGAGCAAAACCAGCATCGGACTCGACCCTGCCCCGAAGGTTGCCTGTTTATTCTCCCTATGACACTGTTCGCCATCTCATAGCCAGATACCCGAAGGCGCTTCTCTTAGAAGACTCAAACCAGCACACGCCATATCAACGGCGACTCTGGTGGCTTCAGTATTGCGAAGACGAGCTGGTGGGATTCAGTGGCTCGTCCATCCCCCACGACAAGGAAGACCAAAACCCCAATATGAGCAAAGTTTTCGAAGATGACGCTGTGATTTCGTATATCCGAGCCTACAGCATCAGAAATTTCACCACATCCGATACCATGAGCATGCTGTACCGACCTGGCCAAGGTAGAATCAACTTCGAGCCCGAACTTCCGTTGAGCGCAAGGCTAACTAGTATTCTAGAGCGCCATATTGAATTTGTGTTGTCGGAGTTCACGGAAACACTCTCCGGCCGCTACCTGGAGCAGTTAGGTCAGCATCTTTTATTTGAGCGCGTACTGAAACAAGTTGTGTTGCCGAATTTGAAGTTTGAGTCTTCGCAGCTTGCCAGCTATGGCGCCATAAGGTTCGTCGGACTATACGTCGGTGAGAATGGATCACAAACTAGCTAACATTGCGGTCCGCGCTCTAGAAGACCCACGCATCCGGACCAATGTCGAAGAGACGCGTTTCGGATTTTCGCTTGGCTGCGGAAGAGCGGCGTCCAGAAGATCATCAAAGTAACAGTAGATGACTCAGAGGAGTCCTATCATAGCGACGAGACCATCGTGAATGCGCTTGAGGGGTTCGAGGTCGAGACTTTGGATTGGAAGCGGAACGATATTCCGAGCAGCGTAATTGCTAATTCTAGCAGTGTCATTAAGGATTTGAGGTTATACTTCACCGGAAAAGCAAGCGTCATAAAGGACTGGTGTGGAAATGGAGGCTTCAGAAATGAAGATTTATTTTCAGAGGTATATACATTCACATTCTGATCGCAGCATAAGATATCCAACGCTAATAAAATTATTTCCGGTTCTTCAGCTGCAGAAAATATACGTGGTCTGTAATACGGTTGGTTGGCCATGTGCACATTTCTTATTGAACCCGACTTTCAAGAACTGTACTGATCATCACTCAATAGCTCAAAAAGGTGAATATCTTGATTAGAGAGTTACAATCAAACAACCCTCTCGCGTGCGGGACTCGACCAAGACTGATAGCCTGCAGAGTCAAGGCGAGCGCCTGGAGTTGATGAAATATGTCGAGTCTTTTAAGAGCACTATGCAGTCAGAAACAAATGGCAGGGTCAGGGTCTATTATATCGATGAAAAAGAGGATATGAACAGGGAATCGGAGGTTAAGGATATCGAGGGACAATTGCAACCGTCAGTCACTTCAAGGATATTCGATCAAATGCTGTCGCAAGTTAAGCTAACCAGCAGCAGGGTAAACGCGTCGCTGAACTCCATGGTGAACTTTGCCAAACTTTTGAGGACGGCCCCTAGTGCTCAGAACATCAGGCCTGTCAAGATCGCCATCATCGATAATGGCATCGATGCGTCACTGATACGGCTCAGAGGCAAGATTGCAGCCGGCATGTCGTTTTACTCGTCTAATAGTTCAACCGATGCCATGAGCCCATATTTCGTCCCGTCGGGAAAAAGCGGCACGGTTATGGCAATGCTCATCTGCGAGATTTGTCCTCAGGTGAGCCTATACATTGCTAAGGTAGATCAGCACGCCATCAGAAATGCCCAGTCCACTGCAAAGGTAGGTCATAGCCTCGGTCTTCCCTTGCACCCAATGGGGGGAGATAACATTACTGAACTCCACGGTTTAACTCTTGCAGGCAATTCGCTGGGCCATGGACTGCAATGTCGACATCATCTCCGTGAGCTGCATACCCGAAGACACAAGCGATATATTCCAAAAAGTCATGTATGAAGCTTCTGACCGTGATGCTCTCATGTTCTTCTCGGCGACAGAGACAGCATCAACGACACGAGCTTCTGGCGAGAGGCCTGCATCATAATCGACGTTCCCAGCAACAAGACCTGGACAAAAAGGTGGGACTACCGAGAAGTCGACTTCCTGCTGCCTGGCCAGAACGTACCTTTGGTCAACAATACTGGCCAGATCATCTCGTACGAATCCGGCCGCCCTGTAGCTACTGCCATTGCGTCTGGCCTCGCGGGCCTGCTCATCTTTTGCAGCTGGCTGCTCGATGAGAATGACGTCTTGATGAAGCACCCGAAACACATGAGACGCGCCTTCAAGTCCATGTCGCCTGAGGACTCACAATTTCCGCTCGCTACAGACTTATTTGACTGGCTCTTAAAGTTGGCGCTGGCACAGACTGAAGGTGTAGACCATAACCTGGAGCAGCTAAATAATTCCTCAACTGTAATATGGAATGATCATTGCAGGGAGGAGCTTCAACGTGTAATGAGGCTGTTGAGATATGGAGGGTATGTTTAAAGAAATAGAAGTACTAGGGCGTGATAACGGAGAGGCCAAGAGCTTTGACATTGTGAAGAATTGGGAGAATAGGGTGATGAAAATCCTTAACTGAGGATAAGGTCAAGAACCTCGCCAGGTTGGTTTGGTTCCTGATGCCCTTCATATAGAAGGAGAAGCTTGACACCAAGGAGCAGGGGGCGGTATGAAAATCTCCCAGCAGCCCTACTATGCCTACGGGACAATAGCTGGAAGAGGAAGAAGATCGCGACCAGGGTCGTCATCGTCCCCTTGCAGATCAATAAGAATTGGCTGGCAGACAGGGTCAAGCGTAACCTTAACTCAGGTTTCATAGCGGACATGGACAGCGTGGCTGAGATGGTCTTTGCCTATGACACCCGGTTGGTCATCTTGAATAACGCAAACAACGCAATAACCCCGGGTTTCCAATAGTGTTGCATGTTAATGACTTAAGATACACTAATAAGAGTCCCTTGTAGTCAGAAGGATAGGTAGTATCGACTTGTTAACATCTGCCTACTACCCCGCGAGAACTGTGGGATCACCATCCAGCCAGATGATATTCGCCTTCCAAGCCTTCATCTTCCACAGATCTCCAACCTTGACCATCTCGCAAGCGTAAAAAGCACCTGACGTGAACTTTGCCGAACTTGGATCGACGCCCTGTCCAGGACGAACATGCTGGGCCAATGCCGAGCATGTCGCCGTCGCTGTCCTGCTGCTCGTGATATTGATGCGTACGTTGGAGAGAAAATGGGTTGTGTCGAGCTTGGAGACACGGTCGAAGACTGCCGCCTTGAACTCCGCGATGCCGTGGGCCGTTGAGCCAGGCATCTCGGCGTCGATATCCTCGGTGATGGCTGACAGAAGGAGGGCTTCATCGGCGTGGTCGAAAGCGAGAACGGCGCGGTAGAGTGCGTCACCTATGGCCTCGCGCTCTGTAAGGCCGCCCGTGAGTTCAGCTGGGAGTGCAATGGCCATAATGATAGTGTGGGATACCCTCCAAGAAGTGAGGGGGCCTAAGAGAGTATAAGATGGTGATTCTTGAGATGGTTCTCTATTAAGGGCTTTATGTTTCATTAGCCCTATTTATATTCCTTGGTAGAACTATACTATAGAGGCAAAGAAGACTAGATTAATGGCCCCCGCTTATTGGCTACCTCAATCTGCACTTAGTCATATAATAAGTCCGTTAACTCCTATATCCGTTGGAGATGCAGCACAATCCAAGTAAGAGTCATAGCAGCAGGAAAGGGAAGAGCAATGTATTCCTCCCTTCATTTATCGTGCAATGTCCGATCGGACGACTCGGATGGACAATAAATATCAGGGCGCCAAACGTGAGGACATCTCATGCTGTTGGCATGGCGATCATGCAATGTCATTCGTTAGGGCAGCTCTAGTGTAAGTTGTCCAAAGTGCGAGAATAGCCATCAGTGCGATACAAGACGACACTTCAGCGATATAGTCACAACCGTCCAATCTAGCCAGGAACTCCCGCATTATGTGAGTAAGCCTATAAGGAATTCCATCGACGTAGAGCAGTACGATCATAGTTTCACCGTTATCGGGGAGCGCGAGGATAGAGGAACTCTCGAAACTGATGACATTTGTGACTTAATGGAGTGCTGGGAGGTTAGAACCGCCTCCTCAATGATAGGAGACATACGATGTGGCTGATAAGCGCTAAAACTGATAAGCACAAAAACAAAGACCCAGGACTTCGCGTAGGTTTGCCATATTATTCATGCACTTAGCCAGTTAGTCGATAATGTCAGTAACCAGGAAAACTTCGATCTTCGAGATATGTCGGACAAACGCATTACCAATCACGTTGCAGGCTTGTCAGGACTGGGTTAAATTGGCTTTCCCGTGATTTTGGTTGATCTCAAAGACCTGAAGCTTCCATTGCCTGTTAAAATTGACAATTTTCGCCTCTGATCATCTTGTTGAAAGCGTGAAAAGGTGCTAAAGGAACTGATAAGATAAGACTATGGGTAGCTGTGGCTCACTGTGGCTTGGCGGAACGGTGGGTTTTAATTGGTTTTGGTGGGGCAAAAGTGTGTAGGATACAGAGGTATAGAGGTTGGGCCGTAAAGTTCTTGCCTAAAAGAACTATAGCTAAGAGACCTACTTATTTTAAGATACATTAAATACATTAAGTAAAAAACTAACTATTAGTCTTAATCTTATTATAGAGGTTATAGTTAGTAATTAATTCTTGGCTTATTATTAAAAGCTTTATAATTATAGGTTTTTTATAGAAAGTTCTTTTTATAATAATCTAAAGTTCTTATACCTTACTATACCTAGTAAGAGTCCCTGATTGTAGTGTAAGTTCTTCTGGACAAGGACTTTACAGCCTAACCTCTGTACTGGGATTGGAAATATGAGAACCTGTTAGACCTTGCTTAGTTAACTCTCCCCAGCTCAAGCCAACGGGATCATGACTTTACTAAAATTCTAAAAAAGATGACACTATCCAACTTCTGTATTCCTCTTAACCAAGTTGATCGGTTTTTCCGAATGGCAAAGCTTAGAAAATAAGTGTATTTCAGTAAAAGGGAGTAAATGGCGTGAATGTGAATCTTCAAAATCCAAACAGGGGTTGCTAGCCTGCTGAAATCTATCACTTTGCTTTGTCTATACTATTGGTATCCCTGCGACTGTCTTCCTCTCCAACATGCGTTTTCCTTGGGCTGCTGGGTTCATTGAGTGACAATTCGTAAGGCATGATGCGGGCTATACCTTTACTGGAAGCTCTGCAGCTTCTTCCCGTTACGATATCGAATAGTAGGCTTCTTTTGCACAGCCTTCTTTACCTTGTAGTGGTTCGTGACCTTCCCACCGCCACTAGTGAGGATGAGGCACTTCTGACATTGATTTCCGTTGGCGGCTTCTTCTAAGCCATCGCCCTCATCATCAGAGTGCATCGGAGAGGGAGGGGGATGTTGAAGATCCTGATCCTGATCCTTCAAAATTTCCTCCATGAAGAGCTCGATCTCCACAGGAAAAGGCTCAAAAGGCTTGCTGTCGGAATAGATAGGGAGTGTGATGTCATCACCAGGCACGACGATCTTCTTCCATCCAGGAATGAATGCCTTTGAATTGTTGGCCTGAGAAGAGGCATTGCCCTTGACGGCGTGGGTGGGATTGTTGGAAGACATGATCTTGGAGAATCTAATCTTGAGTTGAGATGAGATGTTGAGAGCTGAGACTGAAGGTCATTTTGAAGGATAGAAGGGAGCTGTATTTAAGAAACAATGATGGATGTCCATTCTTATAGCCATAGCGATTTCTTTGTATTTATATTCCTTCACTCTATCTTGACTTATACCACTATCCTGCAGAGGTTGAAACAAACTACAGAACCTGCGACTTTGAACAAATGCCTCTTTGAGATCCGCGCCGTGAATATGACTGTGCTTACATGCCGGAATATTCAGGACCAATCGCTTATAATGATGATAGTTTGTATGGCATGCTTTGTCAATGTGACTTACTAGTCTCTCACAAACACGGCCTGCTGCAGAAGCGGCAGGGAAGCTCAGCCGCCACATGCAGCAAAGACAAAGAAGGCCCATGTGAAGCAACGTTGATGCGCCTGATCTGTCCTTTCCGAACGTTTGGATACGACACTTTTGCAAACGCTGTGCTACAAACCTACCGTGACCGTGGCTGTGGCTTTCGGTAGCTGTGTTTGCCTTTTTGGCAACTCTGATTGGTGAGAGATAGGCACTGCAAGAACATTCAACTCATGACCACAAATGGGAGCAGATCTGCGGCTTCTATGCCTCACTTTCGCGACCAACCGACCAAGCGTATTGACATCCCTGCAGAGTCTTCCTCTCTTCGCTCACATGAGTCCGCCCGTGTCAATGATGCAGCTCTTGTTCTGAATAGTAGCATCACAGATATGTATCTGACTCGGCCCCAGCGCTACCAATCGAGGAGGTTCATACCCCCGGGAGCCTTTGGGTTTGCACAGCATTCAATATTGCCTTTGACTGCGAGGCCCCATGGCCGTGTAGTGTAGCTAATGAGCAGTTCATTTCGATCATGCCGCCGTTTCATTCGTATGGTGACCTGCACTACGGTCTTCTAGCTGCTAGACATGGCTCTGTGGCCAACTCACGGCGCCACCATGCCTCCACTACTTCCCCTTTTACAGTTTACTATATGGTTTTGAAGCCTTTTCTGTTGAGTCTCGGACTAGAATGGGTCGTCTTAGCTACACCTACATCGATGAAATTCCTTCCTATCACCCCTCAGGTCAAAACTGAGATCCTGATACCCCTTTGCTACTGAGTCCTGTCCATTATGGCTCTTCAATAGATTTGATAGCGCATTCCAGGACTCCTCTGAAGGCCTCCTACCATATCTGCTGCGACCATCATTACTCGTCCAACATCATAGAGAGCATGGAAAGCGCTTAGTCGTTTCTCGGTTTCTGCTTTCAACACAGTAGGAACACGGTTAACGGTTCTGTATTATGATATGCCTCTGTCTCGACAACGGTGGTAATTCCCCGTCGCGCCTTTGTCTGTCTTTCGTTGTGGACTGGGTGGCCTCAATTTGGAATCGTTGAATGGGGGCATGGCTAGGAACGATGCACCATCGACTTCCAGTTTGAGCAGCAATACTTAGGTTAAGAGATCTCACCATGATACCTTCTGTACATACAGCAATCCAGCTTACGTGCAATGTTCAATCCCTCAGGTGGAGCGTCTAAAGCCGCCGGGTAATCTTGGTGATTTATCCAGGCTTTAACTATCAATCAATCAGTCAACCAATCAATACTCTTGTGAAGAAATAGTGCAGCGTCGAGGAGCGACCGTTAAAGTTCCAGAAGAAGCACCTACCTTGTTCATATACAACAACCACCGACCCATCCTCTTCGTTAAAGGTCTTCAGTAGTTGACCTGCCAGGCATCGAAATTGACAACATCTAGCTAGATATACATGACCGAGCTACAAACCCCAGATAAATTTCACAACCATCTCTAATATTAAGGGTACAGCATGTAAGTCATAACTAGAAGCTTATCAGCTCAATAATGAGACATCTTATAGCAGGATGTACTGCATTGTTATTTTAAACATTCCTTTAAGAGGTCAATATGCATAATACTGTGAGTCAGGTTCAACAATAGGGGTTCAGAATAACAGTACTGATCTTAAGGTTGAACCATACAATGAAGGAACAGGCAAAACAAGTAATGGTTTTGATCTTTCTAAATAGGTTTTATCCAAATCTCTAAAAATAGTAATATCTGCATAGCGATGGTCATACCGATGTCGGTCGAGTTTGATAGTTCTGTGTGCCAACAAGTATCATAGGACGGGGTCCAGAGGCGACACAGATACACATCAATCCCTTGAAATTTATATCAGAGCCTGCATTCTCGAAAGACTGTCTCGGAAACTAACTAAAGCCTCGAACAGAACCTACCATTGTTCGGATTATTGCATGGCACGAGGTTCTCAAGAACTGGTTTCTCTCGACCAGATTATCATCAACCACCTTCTCTCCCTGGAGGATAATCGAGGTGCTGTCAAATAAACCTCAAATGATCCGAACGGTGGATATTAGGCAATCTGACACCATGAGATGCGATGTGATTAGACCGAGTGATGCTATGTTTCCCCAGGGAGTGGCAAAAGCGAGAGTTGTGGTGGTTGCAGTTAACCCCTGCGTGGAGAAACAACCTGTCTTCATTCCCAGGAAAAGTCAAGATAGTGTTTTTTTTTCTCACGGCAACCGTCGGTCAACATTAAGTGACGTGGGCGCGATCGTACCCTGTTGGCGGAGAGTGGTTCCGAGGGGGACGAGTATAACGGAGAGCTATGAGTTGTGCTGTCAGGATAAAATGGCAGCGGTCTTGACTATTGTGTATCATACTGTAAGATGGTAACGTTAGGCCATTGAAACCCTCCTCGGTCTCAGGACTCATTTGCAGAATCCTGATTCGCAGACCCAGGCCTGAGCTTGGCCTCGAGTTCTGGACTTGCCATTAGCCTGCGCTTGGGATATTTCCATAACGCTGGTGTAGAGAAGAAGCTCCAGTTTATTAGCTATAAAATGAGTTTTTATAGACTGAATAAGTATCGCAATTACATGAACTATATTATTTACGCTGGGTTTATAAACTATTTATAAGGTCAGGTAATTATCAGGCTACATAATAATTCTAAAACAGGAAGGCGTTTTTAAAAAGTCAGTTTAACTTATCTTATAGAGATAGTATAAAGCAGAACTACCTATTGTTAGTCTGCTGGTTTTAGCTTAGCTAGTAGTTCCTCATAATCCTTTCCATGTTTCAGATAAGCCGGTATTTTTGTATCTATGCCGTTGAAATCAATGACCCGAGCACCTTTATCCAGTAGATAGTGCATAATTTCAAACGAGCCTTCATCAGCTGCCAATGCCAAGGGAGTATCACCAGGATAAAGACCAGGCTTCCCACTGGGAGCAGCGCCTTCCCGTATTAGTATTTTTACCAAATCGCAATCGCGGCACCTAATCGCTTGTCGCAACAGTCTGTAGCCACTGTCGTGTGAACTTCCTCTGCTTACATTCGCTCCAGCTCTAATCAGAAGTTCAATGATCTCAACTGTCGGCTTTAGAACAGAGAAAGCCTCTAATAGGGCCGGGCTGCCTTCGTATATAAAGAGATCGTTCTCGTGTTGATGTTAGCGCATCATAAGAGTAATCAATAATTAATCCAAATGCCTACAGATATGAGTTCCGAATCCGTCGCAGAATATAAGGCATTGATATCAGCACCCGCGCTAAGGAGGAGTTCTATGATTTCCCTGTCGCCACGAACACAAGACTTCAGCAGGGCTTGTGTATCTCTCACGTTAACCCCGGCGTCAATAAACAATTTGCAAGCCTGGAAGCCTTTCGAGCCGCCCAATAACGCCGCTAGTTCAAACGCTCTATAGTATGAAGCAGTTTGCAAGTCAGGGTTTGCCCCCTTCTGTAGAAGATACTTAATAACTTCAATTTGGTCTTTCGCAGCAGCCTCTATAAGAGGCAAACCATGGCGCTGCCTTGGGAGGCTTCCGTATGCATTGGTGTCCACGCCTGCTTCAAATAGCGTCTTGACGATCTCAAGACGACCAGTATGCGCCGCATCGCAGAATAGTGAATCTAGCGTCGAGTCCCATGTTTTGGTATCCAAAATGCGATGCAGAAGTTTAACATCACTCTCTTGCAACACATAATCGAACAGGATCGGGTGAAATTGTTCAATGAGCTCCGTTGACGCAGCGACAACATACAAAAGTGCAGAGTGTTTGTTATGAGTAGCCCAAAGAACAAGAGCTTTATCGATATTCTGATGATGTTCTTCAGACACTGGCGATGCAGCTAGTTCATGCCCACACGTCAACATCTTCTTCCATAGCCTCCATGTTTGACTTTGTACCTTGTCGAAGTGAACCGAGTGTGAGAGCCAATGGGCCGAGGCGTATGCAAGAAACGGATGATCAAGGATTATCATTTCTTGAACTGTCGTATCAGACACTCTCGTGCACGAAGCAATAGTTGCATCAATATCAGCAGCCCGTCGCTTGTGACCTCGAACTTTCTGAGAAAGTCTCAGGAGCCTAGGCCAACTCCACTCATTGCGGAGGGCATTCTGGCAGATCTCATTAGGGGCTATTGGTGGTAGACGTGGTCGAACTTGGACTAAGGTTGTGTTGAAATCACTGAAGTTCAAGTACGTAACGCAAATGTCTCCAATGTGTCGGTCAGCCTCTTCGATGCGAACATGGAAATCTGAAAAGGCTGGTTTCTCTGATGCGGTGAGAAAGAATTGTTGAATGCAGGTATGGATAAAATGAACTGTTTTTGTCTCATAGTCAACTTCAACGAGACCTTGGAACCAAGTGTCGATAAGATGAATTCCATTCACATATCGATCTCGGATAGTGTACTCTTGAAGTGGACTGATCAGACAGCATTCCTCGAGTTGAGAAGCGTTAAAGGCTGCTTGGCAGCTACTATCCACGGAAGAAGTGCTTGAACGATGCTTTCTTTCTCATCAGAGATTGTGCGATCCAGAATCCGGTTGAAAATCTCTGTTAGGCTTCTGGGTAAATTTCTCAGAGCAATTGCTTCGCGGATCTTTTCGTTATTTGGCTGGCTACAAAGATGTCTAAGCATAAGAGTTACCCAGAGAATCCTTTGATGAGATTAGCTTATGCCAGTCATAGCAAGACCTGGAAAACGTACATGCCATCAGCGTGCTGTGTAAGAGTGTTCTTGATCTCGGCTATGAGTGTCTGATCGTTAACCAGTAGCTCTTCAGCATCAAGACACTTTTGCACAGCCTGGTCAACTAGTCGTGCCATGCCATCCTGGGCAAGAGAGCAATTCATTGAAACTTGCTCTAGGTTGACATAGTCTCCCTTGAAGATAGAAGTCGCGTGATCTCGACTGGTAATAAACAGCTTAGCGTTGACGACATCATTCAGCATTGATCCCAACACCTTGAAGATTGTTTGGCGCTCTTCTCTTTGGCACTCATCGATGCCGTCCAGTATAACCCAAGATGGTGGGCCTTTTTTTGATAGTAGATGGGTCAAGAGCCGAGAAAGCTCTGGTGAGATATCTTTAGTGGCACTTTGTATGGTCTCCAAAGTCCGCTTAGTATCACCCGAAACATCCTGGACGGTGATCAACTGCCTAGCCAGAGCTCGTAGAATAGTGTCTGCTCTCATTGACTTTGAGTCGTCAAATCGTGAGAAAAAGAACGTCACACGGCTCCCAGCGCTAGATTGTTGAGTCAAAAGGTAGTCGATGACACTCGCACTGCAGTTGTCAGTGGCAACTCGATTTTGCATTTATACACCTACCAGATGATTGACTTTCCCGACCCCACTGTGAAGTGTCAGAGAAACTACCTAGTTTCACAGGAATAGATAAAAACTCACGTTTTCCAAAACACCAGAGCAAACCTGGCGTAGTCCCATCGACCCAGCGTTTGAACTCATCAGTGCCAAATATCCATTCTGCCGATTTGGGGTATCGCTTTTGACGGGCCTGTTTCAGAGGTTTGATGTAATCATAAGAAGACAAAAGTGTCTAGAAGCCTCTGGTGATTTTCTCCTTTTATATGTTAAGCAAGTTCTTCTTTTCAAGATGGATACTCACTCTCTAATTCCTCGCTTCTCATAACCTGCAACCTTTGCATTGTGTCAAAATCATCGCGCGTGCGGGACATAAACCGACTCAGCGACCGCCTGGACCGGTCAGCTTGTTCGTTCTCTAGTCTTTGGAGCTCGTTATTCCGATACTGAGACTGATCCGCTGCAAGTCGAATCTCCTTATTGACATTCTTACTGTGATCGCGGAGTTTTTGTAAATCAGACTCGAAGACCTGCTGAAATGACTGCCAGAATGACGGGTTGAGTGGATTGAGAGGCGAAGTCCACCCACTCGAGCTTTTGGGCATTGCGATGACGCGCCGACAGCACTGGATGATACAGGCGTTGAAAGTGCATAAGGCTTCCTGTAGGCGCTCTGAGGCGGGGAACAGAGCCTGATATTGCTCGAACCTAGGGCAAATACTGCCAAGCTCCATACACAATTCAACAAATGCTTCATAGTAAGATGCAGCGTTGAGCATGATCTGCTGGTGGTCAGTCATAATAGCATTGTAAGTAGTCAGTCGCACACTTACCGTCATTGTCATTTTCACACTTCCCCAGACAAGAGCTGCAATAGTAGGGTTTGATGAAACCAAGGTATCTATAACAGACGTGAAGTTGTGTACAGCTTGAAGGACGGGAAATAGGCGGCTGGCGATGCTTTTGCCTTTCTGGTTTTGTCGTCGAAGATCTAACTCAGCCGTGAAAACAAGAACCGCGTCTGCATCCGGTAGAGATTGAATATTCTCGAACTCGGCGAGCTCCTTGGGTGTAAGAACGGTCCGAAATGAATTGATAGCATTTTGCAAGATCTGATCCCCCTTTTTAGGTGTAGAAGATGTAACCGCTGGCGAATATTGCGTCAGGTCCATGGCGTCTTTGAAGTTGAGGACAATTCTGGATGGCTTAGAGGGATCATGAGACTGTCAGATTTGCTTTTCAGCTGCGTCTCGGAGAAAGTGAGGCTGCAGCTTCTGATGGAGGGTCGGAAGAAATTATTCCGAACTGAGAACTGCATAAAGGTATTTAGTACTGTTGATGACCCGGCAAGCGGTGATACCTCGAGAGCACTCACGCCAGGGAAAACATTGATCGGACGGAAAGAGACCTGGCTAACTTGGTATTGAGGAAACAAGTGCATCTTTAATCAGACGACTTGCAAGAAAGTTATGTGTAAGGTTATGTTTGAGTGATGGTAAGGGAGAGAAGAGCATTAATATTTATTTATAATATCTATAATTGGGGTATTTTTCGGCGAATGCCCAGAGCATCTTGGGTGTTGGTTTTCGCTGGAGCAATGGATTTTAAGTGCAGGTCGCCTTCAGTGGAGCGTCATCGCAGGAGTAACAATTTTTATCGCAGGAGTAACACATACACAAAGGATGCCCCCTAAAATCCATCCCCTACGCCTCTTCGCTAGAGTAATAATCAAGTTATCGCAGGAGCAATTAAGATATAGGAGACTTCAATGAGGGCGGGGGACATTGCCGCGGGAGCAATAAATTTTGTCACAGGAGCAGATACAGCGGACCCTTCATCGTTGGAGCAGGTAACATAACTAATCGTAAGAGCATAAAAGATTCTGGGCGAATGTATGTACCAGCCGACCATACCAACAGTTCAAGGGATTCACTCTTCAAAATGCATAAGGTAGAGACACGCTGACGGTCAAAATCGCGAAGAGAAATCTTTAATTTATTTGCATCTGCCCTCATTTCTGGCATGTCCAGTAGCGGCGTTATTTGCAGGAGTAAGATTTTTGACTGTCAGAGCAGTGCAGATGCAGGTGCAGTTAGAACAATACTCACTGAAGTAGCCCCTATGGCCTGTCGCTTGAGCAATTGACTACTCGCAGGAGCAGCTAATGTACAGGGCCTCCAGTAGCGGCATTGTCGCGAGAGCAATGAATTTTACCAGAAGAGCAACGCAGATACAGCGGGTCAAGCTCTAATCTCGCCCGATCTAGAATGGGCAGCGAAGCGGAGTAAATCGCAGTCTGGAGTTATGCAGCATAGCATAAGGATTATGCAGTCAGATTATGAATCATTCAACTCCACATCTTGTCATCAAATCCCGTCGTCGCCAATGCACTTGTAGCCGGATCTAACAAAAAGAGCATCAACTCCAGGTCCAGCACCAACACCAACATCAACAACAAAAAACAAAAACATCGCACCCGACTCTAGTCCCTTCTGCACCAGCCTTAACAAAGAAGTTTACCGGCATCAATGATGATCAAGTGGGAAGGGATGAAACGCTACGGAGTATATGGCGCTGGATTGGCACTACGCAACCTACCCTACAAGCTGAGGGAACCAGTTTAGTTTTGTTCTTCTCCAAACTGACAATCTAGCTCAAGGCATAATGAAGTGCCTGCCAATGTAGCAGACTTGAGGGCTGATTTTCATGGCCGGATTGAGGTGTTGGAACATTATGGCTCCCGTGTTTAGCTAAGATATTCTCTTGAGACTAATCAAAATGATTTGTCAGGTCTTTGCCACCCTGAGACGCAGACTTTCTCACTACCGAGAATTCAAAAGATGAAAAGGTTCCAAAAGCCACGATGCTCATGTTGTCGATGGGATCTAATTGGCTGCACCGGCAAAATACCAGGACTTATCGCGCTGCTCGGAGATGTGTGCCATCTGACCCCTGTATACAACGCACAAGGGGCTGCAATTCCTGTCGGGGATGGCGAGTGGCTCGGTTAACTCAATGCTCGCGACTCCGACGCTCAAGTACGTACTTTGAAGAGATGTTAAATCTTTACGAAAATTTGCGCAAGGCTTGTACGACAATGAACATGCAACGCATAGGATACGTACCATTTGGACGGACAATCTATCCTCCGGTGCCTGATCTTTCACGGCCACTGAAGCTCCTTGACTTCTTTGTTGGGCTCTGATTTACCGGCAAAAAGTATCAGCATTTATTACAAATAGGAGGTGATGTAATATTGCTGCAGCATCCTGACTCAATCAGCTAGATAAATGGCAACGATTTCATCTTCAGCGCTCCCCAAGGTTCCAGTGGTTGCTTAGCAAGGTAAGGAAAACGGCAAACTGGGCATCTGCCGCATTGGCAGTAGGTAGCTTTATTTCTACCAATTCTTGTCTTCGGAAATCATCTATCGGCCAGTTACCGTGCTACCCCTGTCTCCAGAATGAATTGACCTGACAAACAGAATCTGTGTCTTCTGAGCTAGATACTTTTTACATGATGCGAGTGAAAAGCTTCATTGCACTATCGAGTCCTCACAACACTCCTAAGCTGGCGATTACCTCGTAACTGCTGGCGTGATAGATCCTGTAGATATTGACTCTCGAAAAGAAGCGCAACTTTCGATCGCTATCCAGCCTCTGCAAAACACATGAACAGAGTCCACAGGAGCAGTCTAAGTAGAAGTGCATGTCGAGAGTGATGCGAACACTGGAGATACGTGTGCAAGAGGGTGTTTGAGGCATTGATGTTTAAGAATATCAGAAAACCTTTGGAGGACGAATAAGCTGTATCCTGCCTGGGCGCGGCTTGATAAATCCTCTGAGTTGCATGGTGGGGAGGCTTGCAGTCGAACGTTCAGCCAAGTCATCCTCCTTCTCCAGCAAGCCATCATGTTCGCTGATTCAGCACTCCAGCCCATGGAATACCTTGCATCTAATGGTTTTCTGTCGAGCGGAAAAGCTCGCGAGAGCTTTTCGGTCGGGCTGAGGTTGGTGCGCAGTCTCTTAAGTGCCTTACCCCGAGAGCACTCCCCGTTGACAAGGAAGTTCACACTGCACTATGACTCAAAGTTTGAGTTCGGCCTATTTACAATCGCGCAGCTTAGCTATCGACAATACGGCATGATACCAAATGATGACTACCGAAACGCATCGTATCTGGCTGGCTTCATCATCTAGCAAGACAGTTTCCACTGGGATAGCTAACGTTCCAGAGCATTGGAGGACACCACTAGATTACTGCGAAAGGTATGCTGCCTTTGAAAGGGACTAACTAACGTCACTGGCACTGAATCATCCGCTTAGGGTTAGAAACGAGGATGCACAAGTCCGCCTGTTAAACAACAGCCTCTTCGAGATAGCGCTTGTAATGGACCAAGGCTATATGACCACATTCAAATGAGTGAGCCCATTTCCGGGATGAGAGGAAGCAAAATGAGCTTGGTAGGTTGTTTTTAGCTATGATTAATCTTTGCCGGTAATTGGTACTATCTCTCATCTAGCCAAGGCTGTTGGCTTTCTCCTGATGAATCTCTAAGGCTTTTGAGCCTTGTGCAGAAGACGCTTATTGCGATGCAGCTGATAAGGATATGTAGTTTATATTCCTCTATAAAAACCCGAAATGATGGCAAAATACAGCACCGGAATACCACTGTTGGTACTATCTACTAGCTACATGTATGTCCCTAACTACTCGTGACCTAGGCTACCGCTCGTCCAGACTCATATGTAGCTTGATCTTCGCGCTTCTACCATCAGGACTTGTCTGCCATCTCCAAGTAAACAAACAGAGACACATCATCTCATCTCCGTTCCATCCATAGGTTGTATACTGATGAGACCTTCCCAGATTTATGTAGCGTTGCCTGACCCGCGCTTATAAAATAAGTTCAGACATTGCAGTTGTGATGTATTTAGAACTTGTCGAGAATTCAGAGAACTCTGACTTTCTTTGCAAGTGCCTCCTATATCGCTTCTATCTTTGGCCCGAAAGCAGTTGGGCATAATGCAGACTCAGTGGTTGACGTTGCAATGTGTTCCACCGTTGAGCGAGGTCTTATCATTACTGTGGCAAGTCTAATCACTGTATAATCCTTGATCTGTCGTAAGGGCTCGGAAATATGTTTGTGGGTTCATAAGTCTGGCAACCCACAGTATAAATGCCTGCATGGAATGAATCAGTACGGGTGTCTAGATGCAGTCTTTTGAACAACCGTATGATTCAAAGAATGGTGGGGCTCTTATATAACAGGAATCCGTTTGATAACTAGGCTGGGCACTGGCCGAATGAATCAAGATTGGATCAACTGCCTTTTTTGCAGGGATCACAATAAGAAAAGACGTATTCCAGACAGTCCAGATAAGCTTTCACTGCCTCCCCGACGTCCGGCGTGGGCATTCTTGTTAGCCGTCTCCTCTTTCTTGGTCGCTTGAGCCTGGTAGCTACAGGTCAGCAAAAGGTGAATAAAGGCGTCGGGGTCATGCTACTCCAGAATTCCTATAGTTATAGGGGGTAAATCTATGTCTTTCCGGATATGATAGCGAATTCGGTAGACATCTCGTCAAGAGTCTTCAGCAGCCGCTTATGTCGGAAGTTAAAGTCAGCCAACTCAAGACACTCTCCGGCAGTTTCACCTTTAGTTGAAGCAATATGGAGACTGCATAGCCCATAGACAGGGCGGAAAGGGTTGATGCTATCTCGTTGCTGGCATGAAAGAGCGCCATCGACTTCTTACCAGGGATAACCTGAAGCCGCGACTGAGACCTCGAGCTACATATGTTTTTTCACTTACACAAAGGTCATAAGTTCGCTGTTTCTATGGTAAAAATGCAACACTTACCCAATCGAGGAACATATTAGTTCCCACTTCTAGCCACATAGAGGCCAGAATCTTCTTAACTGGCCCTGCTATATAATCAATAGCTTGTATATTTCATTCTATTACAATCACTAGAGGCTCTCCTTAAAGAGTCCTGGTGTTAGTCCTGATCTCTGAGGAAATGAATTGCCTGGCCCTGGCGGGTGGATCTGCGTCCCCCAAATACCGAGCCCCAAGCGCTACGGAGGAGATGACCGCAGACATGAAAGCATTCTGACCTTCGAAAGTGCAAGCCGAAGCCTTATGCGACTAACAATTGACTTTTTATGTAGCATTACCGGCCTAAGCCGTGAACATACACAACACCACATTGTCGCAGTCAGGGAGAGCTTCGCACATCGACAGTTCCGGCAGCCTGTTTCCGGATCGTTAGTATAGGAAACGACGACGACAAAAGCCATTAAATGATGCAGCGAAAGGGAGACACCCTGAGTAGCTGGCGATCTTCTCCAATCGCAGGAGCATACACACCCCAATAACAGTAGCTTCTTGATAGGCATGACATGTCGAGGAAACGAAGCAGGACGACCACGACGAGAACCCAGAAGCGAAGAATGACAAGAGAGGCCATTACCATTCTTTATACTCGTTTGAAGGACGCTTTGGAGACTTCCGCGCCCTGTTGCACGCCAGCAGTGCCAACTGGCTACAGTGTCCGCTCGTCAGCGCATTCTCACCTTCGACAGCTCACACCGTTACTAGATTCATGGTTTATCAAACTAGGGTAATCTATCATTCTCTTACCAGCACTAATTTGAGTACTGTACATATCCCGGGTAGAAAGAAGCCCCAGTTGTGGCAGCGTAACTTGAAGATATGCGTCGAGCTTGTCATGATTTATCTAGAACTTGGGCTCTCGGTCAGTTCTAGGGCCATGAGGAACGCTGTATGATTCCTACTGTGAGCAAGATACCTGAGATCTGTCGGCCTACGGCTGCTCCCCAGAGTAGTCATAGAATCGATGCATAAACATCGGTAATTTAGATCGCTCTGTCGCTCAATCCTGGCCATTTTAACAGTGGGTCTTGAGCCATAACACCTCGTTCACCTCCTCGAGTCAAGGCCTCGCTATGTAGACGATGCTGATTTAGAAGCGCAGTAATTGGCTGTGACAGAACACGAAACTCGCGTCACATGAATTACATCCATATATCGTTCATTATACGAGACTCCATGCGTCATGATGGCGAAGTCTGGCGTACTGATACCGAGAGCACCCCAAGGATTTAAGTAAATACGTTCAGAAAGACACTATCAGCTACAACTAACGGAGATATACTGCCCGTCGCCTCCAGTGGAATATGAGTCGCACTTCGTAAGCCCCCTTTCAAGAAGTAATCCTAGAGTAGTCTCGTCACCTCATTGCTCTCTCAAAGAGGGTATGGGGTAAATGAGAGCTTTCATCGACGAGTAAAGTGTGAACGCTGACAGATGTAGACGCAGAGGAACAATCGCACTCACTACTGCCAGCGGCGCTTGTTACAGCTTTATCACAGAGCAGACGTCGGACAGGAAGAAGCGCAGCCGAAGATTTGGGGTAACAAGTTAGCAGTATCAATTGTAACCTGATCGAGACAGACACCAAAGCTCGACGGACTGTGGAAGGAGTGCAGAGTAGTTTAGATGTTGCAATTTACGCGAACGCGCCTGCAAAGGAAACCACAGAGATCACCAAAGAATTAATGAAAATTATCACGGCATGATGCGGTGCAATGCAATTTCAGGCTCGTCTAAGCGGCGGTTCCAGACAACCTTGTCGTTATCATGGTATAGGTACGGCTGTTTCGTTGGGAACGTGACTGTCTATGGGGTTGTTTGTGGTGTGAGGTTCAAGTTAAGCCAGCAAAACTAAGCCAGCGCCATATATCCGTGTGCCGACACACTGGCCCTTGCCTGGACAGTGATAAGTATGCAAACGGTCAAAGACAGTGCAGGAAATCAACACAGCAATACTTATTGTCTAGACACTCGTTTGGAAGCTCGTGACTTTATTCGACCCCCGTCACCCGCACCGTCTGAGGGCTTACCCCGTTTATCGCCTCTTGGGATGTCAGTGATAGCGGCTTCGTAACTCCGGGATCCGGAACTCCATTCCCTAGACTCCTGAAGCTTCAGTTGAGTCGAGTGAGTGAACAGCACTGCAGGCCGAGGCAACAATCAGCATCATCTTGATTGGCCTGATTATCTCCATGAGTGGCCTGTAAATGTTCATTATCAATTTCTGGGGTTTCCCTGCTTCAGTCGATCAGGGCGTCTTGATCATAATCCAATCCGAGTGTCGGTAATGCGAAGGTATCAACTCCGACCGCCAGCGGGGTCAGCAGGTCTTTGAAGCTGACAATCTTCTTATTTCCATGCTAAAGAACGCGGCAGCTTCTCCCAAAGGGTATTGCATACTGCCGACGGCTTGCTACCCCCGGGAAGGCTCAATACAGCTCACCAGGGAAAGCTGGTTCGCCGAATAACTCTGTGTTTCTCGTTTACTAGTCTCTGTCTAACTCTCTGCCTTTAAAAGGCTTCGAAGTACCTGGGCCCAAGGAATCCCGCTCCTCGAGTGGCCTACGCTCGGTAAGGCTGCGGGATGCAAGAACACAGGTGGACCATTTTATTCTTCGACACGTTTGATAAGAATGTGTTTTTTATCAAGGGTAGGACTGAGAAAGGGAGAAGTTTTTAAAGTGACTCAAGACACCTATAGACCAGCTGAATGCAGTTTCTTTAATGCCTTAAATGCCTTGGACTGACACTCGCCTGAGACCCATGACCAAATTCTGGAGCTGGTTCAATTGACGGGGCTGTCTATTATAATCAGATGAGATGACCTCCAAACTCTGTTTCTGTATGATCACGGCGAACCTAGACTCAGCCAACATGAAGTCAGTACTGCGCAACATCCATTCATGGGGATTAACGTATTCCGGGGATGGAGGGCTTGGAGGATATAAAATTGATACTGAGAGAGTTTCTGGGCATAGAGACCACCTTCGTCGGAATGCGAGTCGTCCCTGAGGGATGGTATTCATCATCTGATGAGTTTTCCTCGTTAATGCTAGATAAAACATTGTCAGATGAGTAATTGGAATAGGAATAGCTAGACGCTCTTGACCCGATACGCCCGTTGCTGTCTCTTCTTAAGCTAGATGATCCGTGGTATCTGTTGACACTCGTGATCTTCCAGTAGAATTGCCACCCGGGACATGTTCAGGTCGGGGATCGATAGCAGGAACTTTTTGCTTTTACCACTGTTTTAGCTTGAAAGAATTATTTGAGCCATGCAAAGAGTCTTACTATATCGGTTGGATCATCTCGCAATCGCGTCTCCAAGGTTCATAGCGGAGATATACATCACAGCACGAAGGTTATGCAGCCATGTTATGAGTTATTCAACTCTCAACGTCTCCAATGCATTTGAAGTTCGGTACCTTGCAGTTATGTGCGCTAATGATGTCCCTTTTGCCCTGCAGCTATGTTTCTGTTGAATTGAGATGTGCAACCAATGCAGACCAGGCTTGCACAAAAACCCAACCACTAAACCCATCCCATGGTTAGTCATGCCAACAGCCGTACCTTTTCCTTAAGTACTCCGTAACGCATCTCTTTGCCAAACAACTGGCACGCACACTCCCGTCCCGTCCCGTCCCCCCCACACACAATCTCCACGTTCCGCTAAGTCTGCGCAGCACTCATCGCAACCCCAGCCTCAGGACCCCAATCTAGCCCCACTAACGCGTGACGGCCCTCAAGAGGCGACAACGCGCTAACCTCAGTTGCTCAACTTATCGTGAAGTGGCGAGGCGTCTAGACTGGCTTGCCCCCCAACCTCACCAAGCCTGCTTAAGCATCAAATCGACTTTCGCACCGTTTTGTAAGCTTCTGGCGCCTGCCGTTAAGAGACATCTTGAGCATCAAACTCAGCATCTTCCATGTCTTTCAGCGCTTCCCTTTACACCTTACCGTCGCTACCGCTGGAGCCGGGGTTGGGCACCATGTCAGACACTCCCAACCCATCGACCCAGTCTAACGAGAACGATGACGACTTGATATCGCTTTTTGACACCTTCTACGACGCGCCTGGAAGTCCATCGCCAGAGCCAGCCATGTCGCCCATCCAAAGCCAGCAGCAATGCAGCAACGCCAATGACAACATAGCCGGGATCGAGAATATTGCAACCGACCTTGATACTATTGCAGCCGACTTTCAGTTTCTGAAAGTTGGCTCTGAGGCTCTTGCAATCCACGCTGAGACTTCTGGAATCAACCTCGAGGCTTGCGCGATTGACGTCGAGCCGTCTCCCCCGGCTCGTTTCGCGCACAATGGCACGAATCGAAGCCAATAAAAATAGAGGCCTGAGTATGAGCGAAATTTGGCAAGTCTGACTTGGAGTTACTAGAAGCGACTCCTCGACAGAGCTGAAACCGCCGTTGAACAAGCTCAGGCTGCACACCAGACCTCTACCAACGTCGTCGTCTACATCCTCGGTAAAGACAGATTGCTTAAGATACTTCGAGTTGCTAGAGACAATCACATTCCCGAAACTGGCAACGACATCAACACTTCCTCCGTTAATGAAGCTGGACCTGCCGCCGAGTGGAGACAGTCCAGCCCCAACGAGGACGACGTTAAGTGTGACCGCCACGCTTATATTCGAAATGCAGAGAAACACCACACCAACACCCTCTCGCTAGACACCGATATTTCTATCCCTATCCACGATGCGCTGCTCGACGAAAAATAAACCGGCAAAGCGCTACTTGCCGCAAAGGCTCGCATCAAGGCCGTCTGGCACATTTGGGAGGCCAAGATGAAGCGAGATGAGATTGCCGAGCTGGATAACAGGTATGGTACTAAGCTCCTTTATACAAGGATAATATCATCAAAGGCTTCATTAGGCCACACCACTTTAGAGGTGTCGGGGAGGTATGAGGGTCCTACCACTCGGAACATTTGCTTATCCCAGTCGACAGCCCTTAAAAGAATAGGAACCGCTGATCCTGGTAGCAGCGCGACTATATCGTCTTGTCGAACGTCTGCTGTAGTCAATCCAAGCATCCCCCGTCTTGTAGCATATAATGTTTGCTCTGGATTCTTAATAGAAAAGTGCTTCTCAAGTTCTGATGTCATGTTGTTCCGTTGCGGATTTATTTCTTGGTCGCGACGGCGAATGAGCTGGAAGACTTTGAACGGATGACCATTGCGAAGCTGCTCCGCGACTGCTGAGTCAGGATGTGTATCCGCCATCGCATTGCGTGCTTTGGTGTTGTGTATGAATTGTAGCCTGCTCCACAGATGAGGAATCGTTGAGAGTACTGAAAGGGCCTCAATATATGCCGACGGGCTCTCATAGTCGGTTGGGTTTCCTACTCGGGCGACAAGTCTGGCCAAAGCCGTTAGCCTGACAGCCTCGACCGGCTTCATGGCCCTGACAGGGTATGTTGTGCCTAAAATATCAATGGTGTCCATCGCAAGGAATGAGGTATCCTCCGCATGCTCATCGTAGGCCAACGGGGCTTCATGACCGACGACAAATTCCATCCAGCTATACATTGTCTGATAGCATCGCAGTGCTGTATCATGCCGAGCCTGACTTGGGATACTCATATTCGTCTGGTCCATGTCAGGCATTCGGCCTGAAATCGCCGCAACAGCATCGAATAGTATTGCACGCAGCTTCAGCTGTCCTTTGATGCGTTCAATGGTCTGGTCTCGTGGAATAGATTCTACAGTAAGGTCCACGACGTGGACTGGAGGCCAAAGTGCCTGGCTGTAGTCTGGGACCCATGATGGCAACTTTTCCATTCTCGATTGACTGGGTAAATACTCCAGGATTTTAAGAGAGCGTGTTTGCTTAATGAGAATGTACGTCGTCTCCTCGTACAGCTCTGCGACAGGTCGCGAAATATCCGGGTCTGGCAAAACAAATCCAAGATCAGACAGGACCTGATGGAATGCGTAGATTTTATCCTCAGGACGTGAAGACTTGCGGCTTCTTAAGAATCCAAAAAGGGTTGCTTGCAAAGGGCCGGTCCACCCAGGTTCTCGCGAGCCATCATTGAGCTTTGATTCATTAGTGAGGGTTCGGAACAGCCCGTGAAAGCTCGTCGTTTCAAGATAAGGAAGATAAATGTGCTTTGGAACCTCGTCGATAGAATTTTGTCGTCTCCAGTCCATGCATGCGACAAAAGTTTCCCAAGGCACCTCAGTTTGGCCGTAGATCATGACCGGATCTTGCGCATAGCAGAGCTCTTGAAGTGTCCACGCTCTATTGAACCACTCGTTGCTGACCAGGGCCGCTGCCGCAGCTGGTGAGCCAGCAGGTTGATCTGTCTGTGAGAACCGGTCAATCAAGGCCATGATTCTATCATCCCCATGACCAAGCCAAATCAGCACTCGCTCTGCATGTGCATAAACGTCGCCCATTAGCTTGAGCTGGTGGTTCTTCTCTTGGATTGCTGCTTGAGTTGCTGTTTGATTAATACATATGGCGTCAATCCAAAGCTTGCGCACTTCGTTCTTGAGGCGCAGACTTCGGAGTGCTGCCAAACAGTTTTCCGTAATTAGGAGCTGATCGCCATCACATTCAATTGGTTGATCCCCAATGGGCGCGCCCCAGACGTATGATAAGGCCTCATATGCACCACGTTCATTTTTGTCCTTTGGAAGGGAGATTTCTTGCAGTTTTATTCGTATTGGCTCTGACGGGTTGTGATGGGGCTCAAGAAGCAGAATCCGAATTATGCGGCCAGGCGAGAGAGGACGATGAGTATACATCTGCGGCATTATTGAGGATAACGATCCCGAAGGGTCGTTTTAAAGATAAGATGTGTTAAATAATATTCCTAGAGCATGTGCATTAAGTGACAAGGTGGAATCCTCTGCCTTGCTGGCTACTTAAGGCATTTTATAATACTCTTTAGTGGAAAGAGAAACCATATCAGTCCTTTGCCGTATTTAGGTTTTATGCAAGCCCTGTTTAAAGCTTGAAAATGGATTGGCTGACAGACTGCAGCCACAACAGCCCTTATCATAACATCAGCATAACATAAGCATAGCATAAGCATTACGAGATCTAATACATGCTACCTCATACATAGCCAAATTGCAGGCCGCTCCCTAAGAATTCGCCTCAACTCCTTTATCACCAACAGGAGCAAGACCGTTTAGTGTGGGATGTAGCACTACTAGCTATAGGCTGAGGACCTTCAGGGGCAGCTCAATCCTTATCTGATTAAATAAGTCCTCCTTATGAAATGGTTTAGCTTTGTTGTCGTTTGCTTTCTGTTCTCCACGTTGTCTGCAAAGTCCCTGAGGCCTCTCTTCCGCCGGGGATTCTGTCTTTGGCATAATGCCTAAGTTGTGAGCTAAAAGTGTTATTTGCAGTTGAGATTTGTGGCTGAGAGCTTATTCCGGCAGAGAGAACCTGCGGATACGGCGTGGAACGGGCCTCCAGAGTGGTCAAGATATGAGCACGAACTGAAGAGGTCTTGCCCTCAAAGTAACAACAGCAAGCAGCCACGCAAGCAATCCAGAGCCGCTATGTGCTAAAAGAGGAGCATATTTAAAGAGGTACATAACCTTGTTAACTTATTGCATGTCTTGGGGAAAGAATTGGCAGATAAGATAAGGTTGTGCCATGGGTAGAGTTGGTAGATGTGTCACATTTGTCAGTCATGAGTGAAAGATGAAGATGGTCGACGAATTCTTTAAAGCGTTCCATGCCACGAAAGCGCTGGTAGTCCAAACGCTGGTCTATCTCCGGTTTGCTTCCATACAACCCATACTTCAGCGACTGATTTGTCCTATTTCGATCGACGATCTGCGTGCACGACACTCCCGCGTTTGGATGTGCACTTTAGCTTTTATCCATTACCCGCCCTTTTTATTGGAATTTCAATCTGAGGTTTCTTTCCAATGATCTAGGATCCTTCTTCGTTGCAGAGGTAGTCAATATATGGAGTTTAAACTACTCAGATTCAATCTGTCACATCCTACTACTACCAGTTACTACTCTATTAATTACTGTTGGTGATGATATGTAATAATAGAAGAAACTCTGCACTCTCGAGATCCCGGGTTTCTTTCGCCAGCTAAATCCCATCAAAAACTAAAAGGCTTTTAATACTGATACCACTAAAGCCATGATGATACAGTAGTTCCCGGCCATGGTGAACTGGAAATTTAGCTATAATCATGATACTGATATTCTCATTACTAATGCCTGCTTTAGCTAACAGTTGAAGCACTGCACAAAGTGTCTTTCCTGTGGCAAGTATGTTGTCTATTACTACCACTGATGTGCCCCTAGGAATTAGATCTTGACTTATCTTAATTCTCTTCCTCCCTAAATCATTAGATCCTGAGCCCGAGATATGTGATGAAGGCTTTCTGACAGAAACCGTGGGTGGTGGAAGCTTGCCACTTTCGCGGATTAGCGCCAAGGGGACGTTGACTTGCTGGGCCAACGCCGATGCATACATGAAGCCTCCCGCTTCGCAACAGGCCACCGCACCGACTTTACCCCAGTCACCTTTGAACTGAGTTCGTAGCAGAGAAGAGCACAAAGCTAACCCGCCCTGCTGTTGGGAGATATTGAGTACATGTCGGAACTCGATGCCTGGGCGTGGGAAGTCAGGCACAGGGACCACCATATTGGCTAGTCGCTCCAAGTCCTCGTGGAGGAGGGGAAGCAGGTATTTATCCGCAAATCTTCTGACCATGTCGTCCCCGGTTGCTTCATTGTCAAAGACGAGACTATGGCGGTAGTCCAATGTTGTCGAATTCGACATAGAATTACTACCATTGCTGCCACGATTGTCATTCTTGCAATGGTAGTCATGTCGATCATTATCATTGACTTGGCACTTCCAGCGAGCCTGTCGCGTCTTTTCACTAGCTGTGACACGAATGTCAAGCAATCTGCTGTTCGGAACAAAATGCGATAAGGTTGCAGTCGGCGCCTCATCTCTCATCCCAGTGATTACCAGTACATCCATATCTGCGGCGTCGGACACCACATTCAGGAAGTGCTTCACGGGCAGCCCAGGTTGTTGGCGCGTCTGTTCCTTGAAGAATGCTGTCAATGCTGGTCTGTGTTGTTCCTTGTAAGCGCGATCGCCTAACAGAGCATCCAAGTCTGCGCCGGTAGCTGCTGCGTATTCACGCTTGGTGGCATCGCTGATGCTGGCCTTGCGTACCTTGCAGTGATTGCGGGCACAGCTAGTAAACACGGAGACCCAAATATCAGCGCAGTAGTCTTTACCAACGCCGCTTTCTCCCGTAACAAGAATAATTAGCTTCTGTTTCATTGGCGGTTTTGGGAGCGGGCAGGCGTAAGCCAGCACGTTGAGCGGGTCTAAGCTCTGCTTGAGCCAGGCCAGGCGCGGTCCGTTCGGTCCGAAGGCCTTGGCCGCCAGCGCCGCGTCTCTGGGGTCTGGCCCGAGGTCAGCACCGTAAGCTCCGCTGCTCAAGGGCAATAAGTCCATGGCGACGTTATACACCCATTGCACGGCACCCAGAGCAACTTCGGTTCCGCCTTGGTCACGAGGCCAGACAGCAGTTATCACGCAGGCAAAATGCCAGTCTCGACAGCCAAAAGCGGTAGCATCATCGGCCACGTCACTGAGAGCCCCGCCTCCTTGAAGCAGATGAATATAACAGAGCGGAGACGGACGAGCCTCTATGGCCGCTACTAAGACGTCGGCGATGTCCACGGCCCCGATTTGTTTTAAAAATAAACACCGCTTGAATGAGGACGTCTTGCCACCACCATGTCCACCACCGTGCATACCGGACATGTACATCTCAGTTTCGAACAGGCCGACGCCATCAACGGTCTCGAGATTATCTTCCGGCCCCAATGCTGACTCTATGAGCGTATGTGATTGGGAAGGAACCTTAGTCGTAGCAGATTTGATCAACGTCACGCCGAGATGTATCTGCGCGTTATTCGAATACAAATACGCATCCGCGGAACAGTCTCGAGAGAGAGTTCTGGTACATTGATCAAATTCGTGAAGCTTGAGCCGCGCTTCATGATCGCCTTTGAGGGGTATACTCCAGTTTCGGACGGAATACGTTCGGGCCGCATGAGTTTCAAAGATGACGCTGACAACAATGCCAAAATTAGTCCCCGCGCCTTTCAAAGCCCATAATATATCACTCTCAACTTCTGACTGCACGGCACTGGCTGGTCGATATTTGCTTGGTACGCGACCGACGGATAGTACTTGACCAGAGGCAACGCTAACCATTACGGCACCCACGACAGCGTCGCACGCAAGCCCATGCAACCTGGCCAAGTGCCCAATGCCGCCCTGCAGCCATAACCCTGAGCCTACACTTGGGCGGGCCCCTAGAGGTACTGTCAAGCCTACTGCCATAGTCTTGCGGATGATGTCTCCAGTATTGCAGCCAGCCTCCGCGACAACCAGGGACGTAGAATCGAAACTTGGTTCTCCTGCCTCCCTCTCAGCTATTACCGTGTGTACTTGATCAAAAGCACTCATGTCAATGGCGACGACGTTAGACCAAAGACACTGGCCGCTATGGCTTCCGCCTATGACAGTAAGGCCAACGTTTTGTTCAAGGGCCCATTTCACGCACTGCTGGATGTGCTGAATCTGTGTCGGCCTAACAATCGATGCGGGACGGTGGAAGCGGGCCTCCTGGTTTTTAATTCTCCTGCCTTCATTCACCAATGGCATCTGCACCATCAAGTCCGGCAATGCAATTGCATGTTTAGTAAAAGTTGTCATGACGTTGGGCGAACTGAACAAGAGATGGTCAGGGTGTGCTTTTTCACAACGACCTAGTGCGTGGCACAGCTGACGCCATTCACCCCGGATAGCTTCGTCCATTTTCACATCTCGGAAGGCAAAGCCGGCGATGAAAGAAGTAAATCGGTCCAGTGTCTCATCGTCGGTTGCTACCCGGACGACCCCGGTAGGGAAAGACGCCGTGTGATGACACACCAAGCCGTCAAGGTTCAAGTTGCCATCACGATGGAACACCACCACTATTCCTGGTTCTGGGTGTTCGTCAAGTGATTTCAGTGCTTGTTCGATAAATCTGCGTTTAGGTTTCATGCCATACATGCTATGGCAGAATAAGACGACATCAAAATTCCTATCATGACTTGTCTCAAAGCTGGTACCGCTCCTTGTGTTATTGTTATCGTTGTCTGGTGCGAATGGCATCTGGTGAATATCGGGGCGGCGTTCCAGACATGGCAGAGGAGGCTCTGTCCCTGAGGTGGGGTGAAACCAATCATCTAGTCTTATGGCAAACAAGTCGTTAGGCTCGAATGCAACATATCTGCTGACTTTGCGCCTGATATGATAGGGCAAGTATCCAACAACGCTCTTTGGGCCGGGTCCAATTTCTAGCACCGAGATATGACCCCGCGAGTTCAGTAAACGGTCTAGGAGCGAAGAGAGTTGAGGGACAATGAAGGTCAGGTATGTCATCGATTCCGAGCCTTGCATAAAGACGTCGAAACCGGCGCTGTACTGCGCATGGGACAGCGGCTGCGTTGCGTGCGATGCTGTCGCCCTCGCTGCCTGCCTAAGGGCTTGCTTCAGGGTGTCGATAGTGGCCATATCAGCTTGCACGCTTTCGTGCCGGTAGAGATGATAGAGTATGATTGCGTATGGATGGTTATTGGGTTTAGCTGAACTGCGTAACTACGGAGCTGTTGCCGCTTCTTATCTGCCTCGATGCCGGGTTTAATAGAAGCGTCAGAATCTTCAGTTTATGGAAGAGAATGTATCGATCTTTGAGTAGCCAATCAAATAACTTTATTCTCGTTCTTATGCTTTCTCTTATCAGTGAAATATTCACTCCGGGAGTTATTGAGATGATCAAGTCCTCGTCAGATAGTGGGTGGAACTGTGATGTACGCGTAGGTGCTATGTTATCTTGGCAACGTTAATATGTGGCCACGTCAGCCCCCTCATTATGCGAAGTGGTTTTAGCTCTCCCTATCAACGAAGACCACGTTTACCGCGTGGTGCATGTAAGAGCTTATGGGTTCCCTTCCGCGAAAAAACCTGTTCAGGCCGGCCTCCTGCATGGCCTATCATGTACTGCGGAAATCCGGGTGTGCTAGCAATACATGGTGGTGATTCTGTTAGGATGTTCACGAGAGACCGTATTGAAGTATATGGGTTCTAGATTCTCGCTGCAAGACAAAAGTGCAATATATGTATCCATGTATCATGCACCACATCGATAGGTTGTACGTAATACGAAATTGAAAATCCAATTCTACACAGATGGGGGACAAAGCATTCAATGGAGAGGGGACCATTAACTGCCATCAAATCCGAAGAGAATGTAGTGATTAGAGCTAAACTTTCACGAATCGAGTGAATATATTATTGTGAAAGCTGCCAATATCCAAACTTACACCCAGTGGCACAAAGAACAGTTGCTCTGTGGTACTCAACATCCCGCATTTCATCGTGTCCATGCAGGCGAAAGCATCACATTCATGTCTTGAGCTATACATATGACCCGTAAGCATGGAGCAATTTAATCCGAGCGAGACAGTGATCATGGGAGTTTTGTGGTGTCGCACATAACACATTAGTAGCCGGCCTCCGGCAGAAATGCAACAAAATGACCATTTCGGAGAAGGGATTGTGGAGACAAATCCTCACAGTTGTGGCGGCATGGATGTATGTAATTTGTCTTTTGCATAATCAATGGTACATGTATATGCCAGCTTCAAAGCTGATAGGGTGAAAGGAGAGGCATGTATGGTTGTGAATGCACTCTGTTTGATGGAGAGCAGGTGAGAAGGTAAGCCATAATGGTATATCTACCCCCCAGTTCCTTTATCCGCACGTTTACTTAGTTGAGAAGCAACCCTTTCTCAGGATCAGGTTCCTTTGTCTTCATTTCCAAGCCTTTCTAGGTCGCAGACTTTCAGGTCAAATTGCGACAGAATTTGTTTCGTGAAATACCTTGCCTTATGCTTCTGTTCCCCTTCGGTCTATATCAGCTCACATGGCTAGTTCAAAAAACGGTGGCGTCCTCTCTAAGAAACGGGCCCCCAACGATGCCACTGTCTCTTCCCCAATCAGCGATAATTTAACGCAAGATGGGCGCAAAAGACGGAAAAAACACAAGCTCAGCAGCCTTGGGGCTACTGCTGATAGTAAAGCTTTGAGTGCCCCCAATCAGTACAAGAAGTCGCTCGGCCCAGTCACCGGTTCTGGAGATGCTTGTAGGTTACTATAGTCTCACTCTTGACTGAGTCGTCTTGCGTCTCTAAGTACAAATTTCTTCGTATTGCGACTAATAATTGAACTTCGCAGCGACCAAAACTAGAACTCGCCAAGGAGACAGTCAAGAACAGGCCGCCTTACGTCTAGAAAAGATGCAAGGTGCTGTGCGAACTTTGTTAGAGTGCATCGGCGAGGATCCCGGTCGTGATGGCCTGCTGGATACACCTTCGCGTTATGCCAAGGCATTGCTGTTCCTGACCAAAGGCTACCATGCCCATGTGGAAGATGTTGTGAACAACGCGCTATTCCATGAAGGCGATAACGAGATGGTCATTGTGAGAGATATCGACATATGTAGCCTTTGTGAGCACCATCTTGTGCCCTTTACAGGAAAGGAAAGCTCCTCTTTCCCCGGATATGTCATGTACACTGGACTCTGGGATATGCCGGCTAATTCTCTCTTCTAGATGCACATTGGTTACATCCCCTCCAATACCGTTATTGGCCTCTCAAAGCTTCCTCGAGTCGCCGAGGTATTCTCTCGTCGCTTACAGATTCAGGAGCGCCTGACGAAGCAGGTAGCTCATGCCATTATGGCCATCCTCAAGCCTCAAGGTGTTGCTGTCGTCATGGAGTCTAGCCACCTGTGCATGGTGATGCGTGGCGTTGAGAAGACCAGTGCCACAACTCTGACAAGCTGCATGCTGGGATGTTTCAAGAAGAGTAAGACGCGAAATGAGTTCATGCATTATATCGGAGTGAACAAATAAGATAAAGGATATCGGACTACGGATTTATCGATGACGGGATGGGGTGCACGGTTGATACGCCAGTCGTAAAACCACCAAGAAAGAGGTTTTTATATGCTCTACTGTACCGATTACCACTGGTAATAGTGTAAAGGAGGACTGGCGATGGCCAGTCTACAGGCCTTGGCAAGTAGTCTAAAATGCTGAGATTTAGAGTTTGAAAATCAAAATAAAATTATCAATAGATGCAGACCCAAGAAGAACTTTTTACTTCAATGGTGAAAAACCGAGTCATATAAAATATATTCTTAACCAACTCTCTTGCGTGACATCAGAAGCAAGCAGTAGAAGTAAGAATGAATTTTGAGTCAGTTTGTTTCTTGCTGCGAGGTAGAAGTTGCGTGAGAATATGTGAATGCGATGATGAAGGTTGTTTGATGTAAATTTCCTTAGCATTGGTACAGGAGGCCGACCATCTTGGAAAAGGTAAAACTTACATGCAGGATGCATAAGTGCCATAAGAAAATGAGGGGTAGACATGTGATCTCACCTTCAAGTGCGTTCATATCGATGGCAATTGGCCGGATTTACATTTCCTCTAGGTATGACTCAAATGACCCACTCTGTGTTGGTTGAGCCTTACCTGATAACGAGACATGCCGAAATTGTAACAACTGAGACTAATCAATAGCCCAATTGTGGTGTAGTCCTACAAAAATGAGGCCAGCCGCAGGTGGGGCCTGAATCGCCTACTGCAGTCGCAATAGGTAGAGAGTCGATATCATGTTGGTCATGCTGCATTGCACCTGCCATTGCAAAGAATAAATGATCACATGAAGGTTCCACGTCATTTGAGCTATGCTTGTACTGATGGAAGTGTTTGACATGCCTGTAAACGATTCCAAAAGTTCGAGTACTATTTATAGACTAACCTATTGCGTGACAAATCCTGAGCCTCTTGACTCGTGAAATGTTTGTAGGCTGATTTTAGGATCGTCGCAAGAAGGGTCTCCTTTTACCTAAGATATGGTAACAGTCTCAGATATGACCGTCCTTTACGAAAACATTGACCCTGATGGAGATACCTTGATTATCATCTCCTACTTGACAGTGCTTACCCAGAGCGCGGATGAGCCAGTGGCTGCCGAAGAGCCAACTACCGAAGAGCCAGCTGCAGATGTTGAGCCACTAGCTGTTGAAGAACCAGCGGCTGCTGAAGAGCCAGACCATAAAGATGGCCATTCCACAATCTCCAGCATCGATGGGGCTACCCATTGTCATGAAGGTCCGGGAGAACTTTGTCCGGAAAGGGTTTTCTCACTAGTATAGAACTGACTTGTTTTCCTACTGATTTAGGGGACGAATCGATATCTGAACTCAGGTTAAAGGTGTCCAAGAAACACCTTACAGTAGCATCACGACGTGCCAGAGCGATGTTCCAAAGAGACTATCGTGAGACTCAGAAGTCGGAAGTTGATGGTCTTTACCACTGGAAAATTGGGCCTTTGTTTGATCCTGAAGCTCTCAGGATTGTCATGAAGGTCATCCACGCGCAAGCTCAAGATTTGCCAGATGAGGTCACGCTTCAGATGATAGTCTCAATAGCTGAAGTTGTGGACGACCTTCAATGCCATGACGCTCTATCATTCTTTGTCAAGGTATGGATTAACCGGTTACATGAGTCAGTTCCCAGTCAAATGTGTGACGAGCTGGTACAATGGATCTTCATTGCATCGGTATTCGGCCTAGATGAGAAGTTTAAGCAGGCAACAAGAGTGGCAATTATGCGCAGTACCGGGCCTATGAATATATTAGGACTTCCTATGCGTCCAGATATTATCGGTATGTTCATCATCATTTCATAAGTATAATACTTACCAGAGTAGATAAAATTGAGCAAAAGAGACAAGATCTTCTCGAAGATTTGATCACACAGTTGAACGGCTTATTGGACAATTTATGCTCGGACCGCTCTTGTCGTGTCCTCGCATGCAGGCTTATGATGCTTGGAGCATTGACTCAACAAATGAAGAATACGAATTTGCACTCACCCCGTCCCGCAAGGCCTTTCCGCAACCAGAGTCTGTCCTCAGCACTTGACGCGGTGCGACACTTTGACTCGCCTTCTCTCTATCTCCCATCGGAGGACATTTCTCATTATTCATTTGATCCATTCGATCCATTCGATTCTTCCTTTCAAGGATCTAAAGGGGATGTTTGGGTCTTGCAGAAAGACCTCCTTTCATCATCACGCCGGAAAAAGAAGGAGAAGGGCCTGTTTGAAGCGGAAGACGACGAACAACTAAACAAAACTCCGAAACGACTTACGCTTCACTGCTGTGGCTTACAGGCTCACCTACAGCCTGTAATCGATCTCTTGGAAGCCAAAGTCTTTGCCCTAGATATAGATAGCTTCTAAATGGGCTCAGGGTATGGCTTTAGGATAGTAGCTTAGTTTAAAATATAGCTAAAGTTAGTAAAGAAGATAAGGAAGCATTAACTGCAAGATATCCGTAAAGAGCATTACATACATCGCCAGGTAGTACCTCAGGATGCAATCAAGGCTGAGTTTTTGTAAATAAAGTTAAAGTTATATCAAGCTATAGAAAGCTCTAGTCAATACAGTCTAGACTTAAGGGTATTACCATTGTCTGTCAGATAAGTATGAAGAGCGCGCACGGGCCACAAGCCCAGTCAAACTGTTCTTGTGGCCCGTGCGTGACTGGCGCCAGGGAGACGGGTAAGAAGGAGTGCCATAAACACTAAGCTTAATGTTCTGACCTTGCTTGGGGACCAATAGGCGTCTATTTGTCAAGTCTTTATGTGTCTCTCTATCATGGTGACTAGGTATTGCGTGAAATGGTAAGTAAAGTTCAGTCTCTGATACTCCAAGACATACCATGCTCTTATCGAAGCCTAGGTAAAGGAAATCCTACATAATTGTGCCGTTGTCTCATGGTACGGCGAGCTATCATACACCGAGCTCGACCGTTANNCATGAAGGCCGGAGGTGTCTTTATACCTCTGGACTTTTGATCACCCGTCCGATTGTAGGAAGAATTGTTAAGCAGGTAGTTCTTCATTGGGCTTGTCATTATGCTTTATTGTGTAGCTATGAACTAATCCACATCCCGCCTGCCTAGAGCAATGTACCACTTTTCAAAGATAGTTGCAGGTATACATTGAATCCCTTGGCAAGTACTATATGTTTCTCCTGAAACAGCCCACATCCAATCATCTTCACTCTGTTTCGCTGCGCTTGCAATAACCATCTTCTCAGCCAAGAGCATATTGAATATAGGTAAGGATTCTTCCGTTGCCTCGTGGCAGAGCACAATAATTCGATCCGCGAATGCTTGTGTCTCGTTTTCAAACGTTCTAGCTGCTGCTGCACGAGGCTGTAGTGCTATAATTAACCGGTTTAGCACGATTTGGACGGCAAAGGATACCCCAAGGAACTCGCGGAGTCTGGAACTGTGCCAGTCAGGCTGTAGCTCAGCGGCAAATTTGATAAAATCTTCACGCCATGTAAGAAGATTTTGGCGTGTCTGATACGCTTCAAGTGTCAATTGTAGAATCGTTCCTGGGTCATTAGCTCCGGTACCATTGATACAAACACTTGTCTGCCTCAACAGACGAGCAGCTGGGCTTGCGTGTATCCAAAGAGAGGAGAGCACGGGGTGGCAATTAAGATTCTTTATTATGGTCGTTGGTCTCTCAACAGCGGCGATTGATGACAGCAGTGCTTTCCATTTTAGCTCCTCGAGGAAACAGTCTTCGCCGATAGACATAGATTCATGAAACTAGCACTATTAGCAAACTATTTCACATGCAATATATCACATACAGTTTACTCACGATTGTACCTGTTTGAGACATTAACATCTGCTGCTCGAAATCTGTTGAATAATTTTCCGGACCTCGAAGTCTCATCAACTTTTGCGCACCCTTGATATGGTGGAGCCACTGTGCTGACTGGGAGAATTGCAGAAACTAGAAAGGTACTGTAAGCAAATGCCCACTTCAATATTCAACGCGCCTTACCTCATAAAACGCAAGTATTTTAATCGCACATAGCACATCTGCGCGCGCCCATCGTCTCTCCAGCTTATCCCCTAACGCTTCCTGGACCTGAGACAGGGCTTTCAGGTAGAGGTTGACCACCGCAGTTTCTGAGATCCCCGAATCTGGATGTAGCGAGCGGTGCGCTCGAGCTAGAGTACAGTCGACGGCGGCTTGGAGCAATCTGCTTTCCGCATACCGTGCAGGGACGAAGTCCAGCCACGAAGGATGGCGCAATTGGACCAATTTTTGTAGTCTCGTGGGGCTGGAAGCTAGTACTCGGACAGAAGCTCTGCTAAGGTGCACGGAAGCTAAAGCCAACAGTGATAAGAGTTCGAAACCGTATGTGAGTTTTGCGAGCTCATAGCCTTGTGCCGAAAGAGGCGAGGGTACCATATGGGCGACCTCTAGTGCCGAATTGAACAGTTCTAGCTGCAGAGATGTATTTTCGTTCACCGTACTTGCAGTAGGCTCGAGGAAGAGAGGAAGTTGTCGCCGATTATGTTGTCCATAGTCACCCTTCGCTCGCCGAGCGATTGCCATACCGCGCATAGCTTGGCGTCGAATCCTGTGTCTATCCACTTCTGACTCCGCTTGGCCTGGCCGCCCCGTTGAGGTGATGAAGACGAACGCATCCATGCTGACTAGTCGCGATTGAGAAATTAGTACCCTGGCAAGACATAGAAAAAGCCCACGCAAGTGATGCGAGGCGTTCATATATCATGTACGTCGTAATCAAGTCGAGGATCAGGCCAGAGACGGCGTGCCCATATGCTTTGTCAACATGTTTTCAAAAAATTGAAATCGACATGATTCGTGAAGCTAAGAAGTGGACCAGGGTACTACTGCCTCCGTCGGGTATAGCGTGGATTCGTAAGCTGTAAACTTATTCAACCAGGGTACTACTACCTCGTTTGGGTATGGCGTGGACTTTCTCACAACCTATGAACTTATTGAACAAGTTGATTTCTTGATGTAGGTCTAGATTGATTCCAAACCTCTCACTGTTCTTAATTATTAAAGGATTAGTTCTAATCATATCTACCTCATTCCTTTTTCGAATTGCTTACTCTGCATTTATTCTACATTCCGCCTGGTCCGGACTTGACGACAGCCGTGTTTGAGTATATAAACGTCAGACTTGTCCACACTCGAGTATTCATTCCACAGCAAATTCTTCCAACACCAATTCAAGGATTTATTTAACTATCAGCTTACCCAAACAAATTCACCACCAACTCAATTCAAAATGGCCGAAAAAGTCACTATCGAAGAGCTTCTAGCTCGTAACAAGTCCGTCCTCTCTACCTGCTCCCCAAGCTTTAATCCTTAACCAAACATAGGACCGTCATGGTATCTCACAAACCAGAACCAACATTTCAATTCTTGGCCGAAAACCAAGTCGCCGTTGCAAAAACCCTCGTCGTCGCCTGTGCCGACCCTCGCAGCGACCCTTCCTACATCTTAGGTCTCAACTTCGGTGGTGCGTGTTTTCTTTCTTCCCATCACTCTTCCACTGTTTTTACTTCCCCGGAAGTTAACAATCAACAGAAGCAGGAATTCTCCGTAATGTAGGGGGTCAAGTAAAGCCCCTCCTTAACGACATACTCGCTCTCGATAACCTCATTACCTTTAAACAAGTCATGATAATCCACCATACGGATTGCGGAAGTACACACTTCACCAACGAAGAGGTGTGCAGTGTTCTCCGACAGCGGGACCCTCAGACTGCAGCAGAAATGAAGGTGGAGAGTGTTGATTTCGGCGCCGTCAGTGATCTCCCATATAGTGTTGTCAGGGACGTTAAGTTCCTCAAGGAGAGTAAATTGGTTAGAGAGGAGCTGAAGGAGCATATTAAGGGATATCTTTATGATATTAAGACAGGGGGTTTAGAGGAGATTTTAGAGTAAATTAGCTAGGGTTTAAGATTAAGTTACTTAACTAGGCTTTAGAATTAGGTTAGCTAATTGAAAAAAAACTATTTTACTTTATAAGATAAAAGACATAATATAAACTGTATAGTTAATAAGGTAGTGAATTTATTATTAGAATGCATTTTACTATACTGTTTTTTCTTTATCTTTAGCTATAATTATATTTTTAATATAGTAGTTATTTCTTATTATTATAGT
>JAAOAN010000742.1:0-25664 GCA_013396205.1 Fusarium mundagurra
TCGTTCCTCTCGTCTAGCACTGCAATACGGCTGACATTATCCACTCTGATAGGGTACAGGTCGTCTCGTAGGATCCGGGCTCCTGGGGCCAGTTTTGTTTCCGCTACGCGTTTCACAATCTCATGCTCGTTCTCGTCCCTGCAGGTGATCCTGACGCGGTGGGGATTTTTTGGGTCCTTAGTCACTGCTCGGCATCGCCACGTGGGATTATCCAGTGCGGCGCGGACTTCGTTCTCCACTGTCGCTCGGATCGTCCCGGCTGAGAGCCTAGCCTCATCTTCTTCTAGTCTTGAAACGTCAATCGTGCAGTAAAGCACGTCTGTCGGGTTCGGCGGAGCGGCTACAGTGGGCTGCAAAAAGTATTCGCATCCCCCCCTGTTAGGGGAATGTCGTCTAGCCGGATCGGGATATTGTCAAGGGTGCCGCTTTGAGCTTGTATTTTCAACATAATGATATCGCCTAGAACAGCTTCAGTACTTTGTGTACCAACCTTCTGCTGCAATTACAGCGTTAACCCTGTTCGGCATTGTCTCACAGAGGTTTTGCAAGATCTTTTCTTCAAGACTATCCCAAGCTTCCATTGCAGCTAAGACTAGGGCGTGTTGTGTAGCGACTGTATCCTCTGCATGAGTTAGTTCCGGGTGTAACCTATAGATCTCGGCCTTTATCAACGCCCACAGATTCTCTATAGGGTTCAGGTCAGGCGAATAGGGCGGCCAGACTATCATATTAACCCCTAGCTCTTCCAGTAACGCCTTGACGATCTGGGCTGTATGTACAGATGCGTTATTATGTATAAAGATATCCCCTGGTTGAAGGAACCATGGTAGGATGAAGCTGTATAACTTATAGATGCCGATGGCGTTGACGTTACTGACGAGAGGCACCAACGGCGTACGAGATCTGTGACCGAAGGCAGCCCAGAATATCTGCCGTATGGCCCCTAGCCTCCTAGCTTCCTGAACATCCTGTACGCGTAGGGCCTCGCGAGGCGATAGGAAGGTCTAGATAGGTCTTATGCCCTGACCACGGCGCACCATACACTCATTACTCTATTTGACCCTCCTCTAATTGATGCCTTGATATTGTATGGCCCAATTGAGCCTTTTGCGAGCCTGTAGTGGCGTCAGGGCCACGCGTTTCTTCTGCATCCATTTCCTCTTATTCATCTTATGTAGAAGGTATCTTAATGACTGAGCTTTAATATCATTATCAACTGAGTCAAGCAAGTCCCTTATAGTGATGTGTGGATCGGTTGTAACGGTATTGTATATCTGATTGCGTTGCTCTTCTGTGAGCTTTCGAGGTGTACTGGAGCGGGGTAAAGTGAGGTTATCTTCGCCACGTTTTTCTTTGGATTTCATAGTTAACTGGATGGTTGATTTTGGTATCTCTGGAAACCTGTGAAAAAGCTCTTTCTAGCTATAGCTGGCACGTTGTAATTCGCAAATGCGTGACTGTAAAGATGGCGATAATTCCTTGCCTCGAGGCATTGTGATGGTGTTGTGGTGTGATGTGCAAAAGCAGGGTTGAAAACGCGGTCCAAATCGGGCTAGGTTACGAGGCCCCACAAGGGGGGCTGCAGGGGGGGATGCGAATACTTTTTGCAGCCCACTGTAAGGTCCTCGAATCGTTGTGGGGTGAGAACGGTGTCAGTCGTGTGACGTCAGCATATGATCGTTGAGGTCCGTCCATTGCATTCGTAGCGATAGTTTCGAGCTGCTCGCGGACGCGCTGCAGTTCCTCGGTCATCTGTTCCTTGATCTCCACCATCTGCTTGCTCATCTCGTGCACTGTCTCCTCCTGCTTTGCAACAGCTTCCTGCAGTTCCCTGGTCATCTCGATCTGTTCCTTCAGCGCTTCCTGCAGCCTTTTGGTCTCCCTACGCGACTCAGCCAGGAGATCCAGCGCCTTCTGCAGCATTGCCCTTCCATCGCTGCTGCTGCCATTGCCGCTACTCTTTCGGGTTTCGGTCGGTCGGTCGATCTGTTCTTCAGCCGGTACATTTCGCGTCGTCTGCCGGGTAGTTTTTCGCGTTTCTTTGGCAGTGTCTTCCAATTGTCGCGCGGTGTCTCGGACCTTGCTCGTTGGCCTCACCATTCGACTCGGTCTCTGGCGTCGAAAAGGGGGCGTCATCCTGCTCCACTACGATCTCGGCCCCTATTGGGTCCGCCATGACGGGCAGTCTCCACCACGAATTTTCTCCCAACCAACGATGATTCTTCTGATCTCTTCGCGTGTAGTTAAAAATGCAGTGAAGTCTTTTTCTTGAGAGGTCCTATTTAAGAATAATATTCTATTATGGTAATTTAACGAAATACATGGACATGACGCGTGCACGGATAACCCAGCAACGTGCACGGACCAGTTTTATTGTATTTCGTCGAATTACCACCACGACTGCGTACAGTAGATGACCCAGTAACGTGCACGGGCCAATTCCATTATACCTCGTCGTGTTACAAGGATAAGAGGATGTGCACGGACGGGACTGCTGTTGTGCACGGGCCAGTTTTATTGTACCCTGTCATGTTACCACCACGACTGCGTACAGTAGGCTTACACTGAGTCCTGCCCTTCCTATACCTATTTTTTATTTAGTAGCAAAATCGGGACATCAGTAAATATGCACTTCAAGGCAGCCTGATCACGGTCAAAGTAAAATAATATCTTCAGCCTTTTCCCTCCATATTTCGTATTTACGAAGTCTCTTCAAGCAGTTCATCATCGTACGGCATTCCGCTGGTGGAAGGTTAAACTTCGGGACAGTGGATTTTTCAGCCACTATAGGATGATCTCATCGTGGGTTTGGAGGTTTACCCTCTTTCCATTGTACCAGAAACGGATTCCACATGACATAATTATACTCATCGAGGGTGAACAAGTTTCCTTGCAGGGCTACATGCATTACAAGACGATCGTGTCTCACCGCGTTCGTGAGGAAAAGGTAGACCTCGTACCGGACCACCGACGTGGTGATCAAATTGAGCAACAGTTAGGCGAAAGATAATTGGGACCCTGTGTGTCCACAAAGCATCAGTTTTTCGCATTCTCCTTGTTTTTACTAGGTGGTATCGGTCATTGAGATATGGACGAGCCAAGCAAACGTGTCGGGGGTCAGTACTCGAGAAAGCGCGCCTTGCACGCGTGTCTAGTCTGCAGAGCAAGGTTTGCTATTCTCGCATTTGAGAGGCCTGAAATCATGCTAACAACATCCAAGGAAGTCCCGGTGTGACAGCCAACGGCCAAGTTGTGGCTTCTGCGTCAAGACCAACTCAGAATGTACTTATCCAGACATAGAATCCGCTAGGTGAGATTACGGCGACCCTCCACGGCCTTACAGTAATATCCGACTGACATTTGACATCAAGCCTAGACAAAGCTTCATTGCTAATTTTGGAAAGAATCCAGACTATGGAGAGTAATGTGCTCAAACAGCTCATGGATGCTACAGCTACTAGAGCTTTGAGTTCACAGAGTGCCAATTCGACTACGCCAGCTTCACAACAGAGACCAAGATTATGGAATCAGTGGCTGAGCGGGGACGTAATTATGTCCTGGAGTGCTCTTCGAGAGCCTATCACTAGATGTGGTCAGCATCGACATTGGGAAATGTATCGCAATGAGCTGCTACCCAGCCCGGATGGGAGTTCCGATACACCTGGCCCAAGCCCTTCGATAAAGGCGGAGTTTGTGAGACCCGAATCACCCGATGCAACAACCGAACGTGTCGATTCTGATCAAAGCATGTCAGGCGATATCGCTCCAGAATCGGCGAATCTCACGGCATCACTCATCAGGAATTATGTCGTCAACATCCACAGCAAGTCCCCAATCTTGGACCTTGACTTCTTGAAAGACTTGGAAGACCGACTACTAAATGATGGCGAGCTCCAAAACTGGCTAGTGCAAAAGGCCCTTCCAACGGGACTGCATCCTCCAGACATGGCAATTTTGCTGTTGGTCCTCGCCTTAGGAGAATTATCGGCAAGGACTTCTCCAGAAAAACAACAGCTTGGTCAATCCCACTACATATCCCTGGCACTTCCCTGGCTTGGAGTTACTGCGTTTAGTAATGGCTCGCCCATCAAAGACCTGCAGGCACAGTTGCTCTTAGCCAGTTATCAGATGTGGATTCTGAAACCGTGGAAGGCTTGGTGTTATGTTGAGACAGCAGCTGCCAAAGCTGAGACAATGCTACTGAGGTACGTGTACTGTGGCCGATGAAGTTGTGAATCACTAACCAAATAGGTATCCCGACATTCTGGAGCAGAAGCTGAGCCACAGAGTACTCTGGGCCACTGCAAAGATGCAGCTAGAGCTAACTGAAGAGATTTACCCCCATCTTGGACTTCTGAAAACCGGCAGGCTCGGGCATCTGATTCAAAGCAGTCCAATTCCACCACCGCCTCCTCAGCCGTTTGAGTGGCCAAGGATCGGTTCGCAGCTTGATACAGATACATGGTATTATTACCTGGCCGAGACTTCCAGCCGGAGATTGGTTGAGCGTATAAAAGCCGAGCTTTACAGCGGTAGGTCGTTGGCACCATTTTATGTGTCAAAGTCTGATAGTTGTACAGGAGAGTCCACCGGACCTAGCATAACATCCAGTTATCCATTGGCATGCGAGTTTGAACGTCAGATCAACGAATGGTAAGCCCTATGAGCAGGTTGCAAAGTCACCGAGCAGGGCAGTCTGTTTTGATAGAGCTAAAACTGACTCGTCAACAGGATGAGCTCCCTCCCAGCAGACCTACGAGTTGCTTCACAGCTTTCTTCCGAATTCTCCCCAGGAACAATTGAAACTCTGGAGCAATCCATCAAACAGAGAATGCGGAAGGTTTTGGTTGATAGACAAGGACAGCTCATGATGCTGGTGTTCCGACCTTTTCTCGCGGCTCTCGCAGACGCTCACTCTGACAAAAACGAGTTAGGTGCCAGTGCTGACGCTCTGTTGAAGGGTACGGCAAAGTATCTATACTACACAATGAAGTTCCTCCACCAGCAGTCAGAACAACCCGTTCGGCATTACGGATGCTGGCTTCTGGCACGGAATGTTTGGTCAGCTGCCATATCACTCATCGCTGCATGTCATCTACCAGATGTCATTCGTTATATGGATTCAAGCGAGCCTGAGATTCAGACTCCCGACATTGCAAGTCCGATGTCACAGGGATCATTCATGCCTACTATATTCGGAGGGTCGTTTTCTCGGCATGCTATGGATGCTTGTCAACATGCGTATCACCAGCTTCGACTTTGGGACAAGGAGAGTGCAAGCCTTTCGTTTTGCGCAGACCAACTTTGGGCGTTAATAGTGGATGCTCAATGGCATGAGAACAGGGGAATTGGGAATGACATGCAGGTGTATTGATTGGTTAGTGCTTTAGTAAGTTTGTTTGATTAACCTTTTCTCCGATGCTACTCAGAATATCCTGAGGAACTATTGTTCATATACAACTTTGTTTGCAATAGCACCAATTCCATCTATCTCAACCTTGACAACATCGCCCTCCTTCATGCTAATCTGAGGTTTTCTGCCAAACCCAACGCCAGCAGGTGTACCAGTGAAGATAAGAGTTCCTGACTGAAGTCAATCCTTGTCTCAACGAGTCTGGAGCAATAAACCTACCAGAAAGAAGCGTCATACCCTGACTCAAGAAAGACACAATCTCGGCTACAGAGAAGATCATGTTGTTGGTGTTGCCGTTCTGCACTTGGGTACCGTTGAGAGTGCCACGAATTTTGAGACCGACGGCAGAGCCAAGGATCTCTTTTGACACGATAGCAGGTCCGATAGGGGCGGAAGAGTCGAAGCATTTTGAGTAGCACCACTGGCCTCCGCCTAGGTGCGGCTCAAGTTGCCATGCTCTGTTTGAGATATCGTTACCCGCCTGTAATACCATTATTAATAAGACTCTCTTGTAAGGTTTGAATACTTACAGTATAGCCGAAGACATGATCCAGTGCGTCATCCTTAGACACCCGCGAGGCCTTCTTGCCAATCACGATTACCTAAGAGTATAAGTATTTTCTCCATCCTAAGGGAAGCCCATACCAATTCTGATTCGTAGTCAAGTCTGCCCTTCTCCCATGAGGTGCGAGGCAGGACAAGATCGTCGTATGGGCCGGTAAGTGCGGTCACCGGCTTGAAGCTATCGCGGCGATTGTGAGACCCTGTTCCCTAAAATGACCTGCCGACAGAGTGCGAGAAACTTACAAAACAACCGGCACCTTTGGGATAGCCATCTTGGCTTCTTCAGCATGGTCCGTGTAGTTCAATCCAATGCAAACAACAGACCGAGCATGGTCGATGTCAATAGGACACAAGAGCTTCTGAATACCGTGCTTGCTGTCGCCAATTTCAGTCGTAGGCGAGAATGGGCTTCCTGTTTGAAGAGGTCTGGCGAATTGGAGGGCCTCATCTGCAGCACCGTAATAAGTCTTGCCATCATCTTTCGAGACGAAGCGAACAAGGCGTTGGATCGACATTCTTAAAGAAGAATTAGTAAATAATTGATGTCGAAAGACTGAAGAGGCCATGGGTATACCAGCTTCATTGAGAAAATTGTCGAGCATACGACGCTGAAATAAATACTCGACTCATTTACAGTAATTCTCATCCGTCATCGGAAACAGAACTGGTTTAGGGCGTGGAGTAGTGGAGATCACCGAGTCAAGCCCGTGCGTAGAGTTTTGGAGGCGGCGGCTCAGAGACCGAAATGCCCCGATGATCCAGCTTAGGTCCATAGTGGAGTAGATCGTCGGTTGAGCTGGTAGTAGACGAAGCTTGTTACATTCTCCAGTTCGAGTACATAACTAAGCATTACCCCAAACCAGCCGATATGCCCGTCAGGTTCGCACGGTACCAGCCTTGACCTCATCACCATGGCTGATCTCCAACACCTCAAGACAATGCTGGAGCGCGCAGTTCATCAGCGTCCCTTACTCCTCGCTACGACCTCCGGAGCTGCGGTTCTAGTAGCATTCGCAGCATGGTGCATCAAAGACTATCGCGATTATCTTGCCCTCGGCCCTGGTGGTCCTCCTTACAACGTGAAAGGATGGGCATGGATCACATTTGGCATCCGTCCTTTTGCGCTCAGCAAGTCTGGTGCGACTTATGTCGCCGACTATCCTACAGAGGGAAGCCATCCTGAGATCCAGAGCCTACCTACGCGTCAGGGAGAACGGGCTCTTCTTGGAGGCATTGCTCCCCATAGGCAATTGTCGCAGCATGCGGCTCCGCGTATGAGAACCGTATGTTCTCCATATTTGCTCCCATCAGTCATTCTAGCTCGTCTAACTTTGCTTGCCAGTACGTCGAGAACCTCTTCGCCAACGCCGCGCGACAACATCCCGCGATCCTCGAGACCAAGAAGTCACTGTACGAACGGCACCACGATGCACTCTTTGTTTCCCACAAGGTACTCGAGTCACAGCCCGAGAGTCTTCCAAACACAGCGATCATAGCGAGAGGGGAGCTGGGACATGCACATCCTGATCTGTCGGTCCATCTATACCTCTCGCCGGCAGACGCTCGCGTGATCATTGAGAAGGGATGGGCCGAAAGGCACAGGCTCTCCGTTCCCGAAACGTCTTGGGTGAAGAACAAATACGCTATTGGTAGCACATACTTGATGATATACGGACCTCGTGATGAGAAAGAGATGGAGGTTTTGAGGGTCATTCTTGAGAACAGCATCAGGTTCATGACAGGTCAAGATGAAGTGGAGAAGGTGCAGTGGAAGGAAATTTTGTGAAAGTAGATTGTGGATAGGTTGGCATGCTCAAAAACAAGAAAATACTCTAATTAGGTGCAAGCATAGTTCTGTATCGTAGCCGATGCTTCATTTGTTCACAATTTCGACTTGCCAACTCTCTCTCGTCTGTATACACCACGGTCAATAGGGGGCGGGGGCGTTCCTAGCACATGGATCAAATGACCAGAAAGCATTCTATACTCTACTCTACTATGAGTCCTTCATCAATTCTGATAATAACATCCTCGACTTCGCTCCAGTCTGCAACTCCACGCGGTCCAGCCACACGTAACATGTATTTCCCGGCGTCAACGCGCCAAAGATGATCTTTATTATCCCAATACGAGAAGTCCCGAACTTTCAAGCAGAACTTCAGATCTTGCGAAGCTCCCGGCTCCAGAACTTCCGTCTTTGTAAATGCTCGTAGCTCTACGCTTGGTCTTGGTGTCGCTGGCTCCAAAGCTTCAATGAAGAGGAGAACAGTGTGACTGGCAGCCGGAGCCCCAGTGTTCTTGACTCTCAATACGACGTTCGAGGTTCCTTGACTGGTATCAATCGCAAAGATGGCCGGGCTCTTGATAGAACAGCTGAATGTGGTGTATGACAGACCATGGCCAAAAGCGAAACGCGGGTTGTACGTCCGAAGTGACTGTTGGCGGTATCCGACGTAGATATCCTCACGATAATGGATCTTCTTATCCGAAGTCATCAGGCTCTCCACGTGGCCAGCTGGGTAATCTTCCACCGTATCCCAAAACGTAGTTGGGAGTCGAGCGCAGGGTGATACATCGCCTGATATAATTCTAGCCAACGCATTGCCGAACTCCATACCCGGAAACCACGCATAGATAACTGCATCGACTTGATCAATCCAAGCACTCGTGTCAATCGGTGACCCAGCATTGACCACCACGATAGTCTTGCCTCGGCATGCTTTGGCGACACGAATGATAAGCTCATCCTGTCGACGTGGGAGCTTCATGCTTACACGGTCGAATCCCTCAGACTCCCATTCCGTGCCGGTACCGACAACAATTAAGGCAGTGTCAACAGTCTCTGCGAGTTTATCTGCCTTAGCCAAAGCGATAGCATCATCGCTTGCGGGTGCAAGACCCAGTCGACAGCCCTGGATGAAGAACTCGCGGTTCACATTCTGCGCCTCGTGCTTCGACGACCAGCTGACAACTTCAAACCTGTATGTTCGACCTGCTTCCAAGAGTAGCGGTTCATCTCGACAGACTTCCAGTTTCGAGCGATCAAAGAGGAAGTCTTCAGTAGAAACGTCGAGATCTCGTTCAATGTCAATAACAACTTTGTCGTCTAAAAGGCACTTTGCGCTACCGGGGCCACTCAAACTAATGTTGTATAGCCCTGTTTTCTGTGCGATAAGTTCGAATTTCATGCTTGTGCAAAAGTCGGAGCGATCTAGCAGACCGTCTGGTGCATGCTCAACGAGCATGTACAAAGTGTCCTTCAGCTCTTGACAGTGAAACAGTTGTTCTGGAGAGGGCTGATCTCCGTTGTACCAAAGAAGCGTGATATTTTCAATATCAAGGCCAGATTCGTTTGGTAGTGGTACAAGCCTATTGACAGCGACGCCGGCCCCAAGCGTAGCGTTGCTATATGTCTTTTTGAGAGCGTCCCATGGGGTTGATGTGTATGGCACTTTGAGACTAGCAGAGCCTCCTCCGAACAGGGACGGCTCTGTCGCATGATGCCCAAACACACCGAGTCTCGTATCTCGATCAAGTAGTGGAAGTGTATCTCCTTCATTGTTGAGAAGCACCATGCTTGACTCAGCAGCCTGTCGGATCAACGCTCTCGACTCGACATCGTCGAGATAGTCTGGTTCTTCAGCCTTCAGCAGTGGCGGGAAGCCAGGTTCTCCCGCACGACCAGTCTTTTGAAGAAGATCTATAACTCTCGCTGCTGAGTCTGTGATCTGTTTCTTCTTTACTTCGCCCTTCTTTATAGCCTTTAACATTTTATTGTATTCGCGGAACTTGGTCGGGCCTGGCATCTCGAGGTCGAGGCCAGCATTGAATGCTTCAGTTGTGCTGTAGGTGCCGAACCAGTCAGAAATGATGGCACCGCTGTATCGCCATTCGTCGCGCAGGATGGAAAGGAGATTCTGTGATTCGGAGCAGAAGGAGCCGTTGATCGAGTTATATCTGTAGTCATCACGCGTTAATAATCTGGTGTTTTTGACAGGGCTGCCTTGACTTACGCAGTCATGATGCACCATGGATTGGCTTGTTCAACAACAATTCGGAACGGCTCAAGGTATATCTCCCGCAATGCTCGCTCTTCGATAACACTGTCACTCCATCGTCGACCGTTCTCTGCCTCGTTGGCTAGGAAGTGCTTTGGGCTAGTGGCGATGCCCTGTGACTGTAACCCATTGACGAAAGACGCAGCGACAAGACCACTGAGCAAAGGATCTTCGCTAAAGGACTCGAAGTTGCGTCCGCCTAAACAGTCAGTTGTATCCCCATTAGGCATCCGATAGTACTTACACAAAGGGTAGCGATGGATGTTCATAGTTGGAGCGAGGAGTCCATGCACACCTTTTCGCTTACATTGTCTCGCGAGAACACCAGCCAATTTGGATACCAACTCAACATCAAAAGAGGCACCTAGAGCTGTCCCACAAGGAATGGCTGCAGATGGCGCTCCCTTGATCCAGTCTTCTCCTCTGACGCCATTAGGACCATCGGAGAACTTCAGTGAACCAAGGCCGAGGGCTTTGTTGGCACGAGTATGCCAGAAGTCATGGCCTGAGAGGAGATTCACCGCATTCTCTAATGAGAGCTCGGATGACAAGTCGCGATCAATTGAGCCCATCGTTGTTGGTTATGAGATACACGTCAATGCGTGATGGTGCGAAAGGAGCTTGATCTCAGCTGTTGACAGATTCAAGGGTGCAGACACACGAGACATCGTGGAAAGTGATATCTTAAAAAGGAATAGGACAGTAGGAACATCTCGCCCCGGAACACGGGGTCCCCGATTGACTCCGGGGCACGTCGGGGTTGCTCCCTGGTCCAAGTCCATTTTCCAACATCAACAACAGGGTAGGTCCAGCATCGGGGCAATTCGGCTGTGGCGCCGACGCACCGATTCTCACGCTACAGTCCCTGATTGGCCGGGGCATTTCGGTGCATGAGCCGACATCATGAAATTCCCAATCTCCACTGGAAGCTAGCGCTCGTCTTCTTGTCCAGCTCGCTAATAGAGTTTTGCGGAGAAGATTTAGCAGGTCAGCTACCCCAGATGGGGTAAAAAAATCACGATCCAGATTTCTGGAACGCGTCAGGGTCGTTAGTCAACTGACACCTTGATCTTTCACGATGAATGCGAATTTTTGATCTTGAAATGATCATAAAAAGGCATTACCCCAGCCTGAATTGAAGATCATCAGCACCTCTCTGAGTACCTCTCTGAGTACCTCTCTGAGTATCATCGACAGACATCAGCTTTGACATCATGACCGCTTCAGCTTCAACTTCGCTCTTCAAGAGCCCCAGCCTCTTGAGGCTGTATCTTCTTCTCATTCCTGGCTCGCTGATTGTTAGCGCTGCAATGGGATATGATTCGAGTCTCATGAATGGCATCCAAGGAGTTGATCGATGGCAGAATTGTCAGTATCTCGCTTTGTCTCTCAACGTATTATGCTAACCAGTGGCGTTTAGACTTCAACCATCCGCAGGGCTCTCTTCTCGGTATCATGAACGCCATTCTTCCTCTTGGTGCTGTCTTCGGCACGATCCCTGCCGCCTGGTTGTCTGACCATCATGGAAGACGTTGGGCCATGGCTGTTGGAGATGTTATTGTCATCCTCTCTACCATTATCCAGACCGCGAGCATCAACAGTCAGCCTTTCCTGGCACACTTGTTAGATGAATACTGACACTCCCATTAGCGCCCATGTATATGGCTTCGCGATTCCTAATCGGCCTTGGAATCACCATCGCATCCAGTTCCGCTCCCATGCTCGCCGCCGAACTTGCCCATCCTGAATCGCGAACGACCTTAACATCAATGTATAACACGCTCTGGTACTTGGGAGTAAGTCCAATATCTCCAGAATCATCATTTACGCCAACTAATAGTTCTAGTCCATCATCGCAGCCTGGACAACATACGGCACTTACCGCATCAACTCCGAATGGTCCTGGAGACTCCCTACAGCCCTTCAAGCGCTCCCCGCCATCATTAATCTCATTGGACTTTGGTTTCTTCCCGAAAGCCCTCGATGGCTTGTAGGTCAAGACCGCCACGACGAGGCACGCGAGATTCTGATCAAGTACCATGCCAATGGTGATCAAGACTCTGCTTTCGTAGCCGCTGAGTTTGAGGAGATCCGAACTGCGCTTCAGCTGGAGTTGGCAGGCTCTCGATCGTGGAAAGAGCTCGTGCAAACCAAAGCCAACAGGCATCGCACATTCCTTGTTATCTGCTGTGCTTTCTTCCCCCAATGGTCTGGCAACGGTTTGGTGGTAAGTCAGCCCGCTCAACATCATATAAGCAATTCACTGATCTGTCTAGTCTTACTACATTGCCCCGGTCCTCCGATCAATTGGTATCAACTCGCAAGAAGATATCACTCTTATCAACGGTATCCTTCAGATCTGGAACATGATCGTGGCCATGACTGGTGCCAACCTCGTCAACCGAGTTGGCCGTCGCCCTCTCTTCGTCGTCGCAACTTCATGCATGCTCGCAGGCATGGTCGCCTGGACTATCACCGGTAGTGTCTTTGCAAGAACCAAGTCGGAAGCCACTGGCGCAGGTATTCTAACCTGTGTCATTTTCTTCGCCTCTTCTTACAACATCTGCTGGAACCCATTGGCAGTCGCATACCCAGTCGAGATCCTCCCCTTCAACATCCGCGCCAAGGGCATCGCACTTCTTATGGGATCCATCAAAGGAGCTAGCTTCTTCAACCAGTTTGTCAACCCCATTGGTCTGAAGAACCTTGGTTGGAAGTACTATATCGTGTACTGCGTCTGGCTTTGCATTGTTCTAATTACTGTGTTCTTTATGTTTCCGGAGACCAAGGTAAGCCTTTTTGCTATTCTTTTTCATCGTTGACCTGTCCTGACTTTGTTTACAGAATCGATCGCTCGAAGAGATTTCCCAGGTGTTCGAGAAGTACTCTGAGGACGCATCTGAGAAGAAGTTTGAGGCGACTGACATTGAGTGTATTGAGCATCAGAGAAAGGAGAAGGAGTAAGATGACGGCTACATTTCTATGGTTAAAGTGGCGGACAATCAGGATCTTATAGTAAGGCTGACTGACTGGTGGCGCTTACAGTGTGCATTCTTGGTGAACATTAATAACATGCCATGTAATGGTAAATCTATAGATGATCCAACTCTTACTACTTCATAGGTAGTAGAAGCTGAAGATAATAATATTTACAACTCAATTTAGCCTTTTCAATGAGAACTCTTGCTGAGGTACAGGAACCTGACTTAACAAGCTTATGCGACGTGCTCGTATTAGGCTTTACAGCACTGACACTTTTAGACTATTAGCTACCCATTTCATTCATGAGGCTGAAGCCCTTTTAGACTTACCGAAACAGATCCAGAATCGTCATCAGGAACAACCATTGTGGAGCATTGGCTAGCATGTTCTGTCGTACCACATACATTGAGGCCAGTCATACTCTGGCAGACTGCAATTGGAGACTGGTATTTGTTATGAGTAAATCACTATTGTGTCACAGATTATGTCCACTTACACAAGGCGTGGTTCGCGGCACGCAATCATCTGCAGCGGCGAAAGGCATGAAAGCAGCTGCCAAGACCAAGATGCTAGAGAGTTGCATGGTGGAGAAACTAGGGATACACTGTTTTATTCGAGTGACGAGGCCGAGACGAATGGAGAAACGAAACTGATTGTGTACCGAGCTGGTATAAGTACTCTACGTTGAATACTTGTTCAGACCACCATGAGCACCTGTCATTGCCATCCTTACCGACTCTTCAACCGCCAAGACATATGATCCATTTTACAAGGCAAAAACTGATCATTCGCTTGGTGGATAAAAAAGCACCGATACCAACAAAACTCAAAATCGCTGATCATAACTTCGGTGTTGTTTTTCGCCCTTCAGCTTACGTATCTTGGCATCCATGTTGATAAAAGGTGGATATCGATCCCCATTTGATGTGGATTTCATATATTAAAATCCGACAGACCCTTGGAAAGTTAAATCTCATGACTCGCCATATCTTTGACAGCTTTCTCAATTCAGAAGCACTGATTCTTATTCGCCTCGCTATTGATAAGCCTAGAGATGACACTTCTTGAGGACGAGTCCAGCGGATTAAACCAGGTTTAAGACTACTTTTCAGTCCACACAAACCCTGAGGCTCATTAAAATTGGCATGAAGACTAGTAGAGAAGGTTTCTTTCTGCGTGTTTCCGAATCGGAAGGTTACTGATGTATGGCCTGGATCCGATCCGAAATCTGGAAGGACTTTTGCTTCAGCCGATGAACTGTCACGAGCAGGTCTATGGTTAATTCAAACGTCTAAATACATACTTAAGAAGGGTATTTGAGCTGTCAAGAAATCGCTTTTGCTTATCACCATCTTTCAACAGTTGTTTTATTCTAAATCACCATTATCTCCTAGAAAATGGCAGCAGGCCGTCGAGACGTTGAGTTCCCCACTGTTGACGGACTAACCCTTAGGGGTTGGTTCTACACCGCCACTGGAGATGGGAAGCACCCATGCATTATTATGGCCAACGGAGTGAGCTTCCTCTGAGTAATCAACTGGAGTACCCACTAATCTCTTCCTAGCTGGCAGGTTTGAAGGAGCAGTTCTGCCCCAACTTTGCCCAGCGCTTTCAAGCCGCTGGCTATGGAGTCTTGCTCTTTGATCACCGCAACTGGGGTGCAAGCGACGGTCTTCCACGAAACGAGACAAACCCCATCCAGACCGGTCGCGACTACTCAGATGCCTTTGACTACGTTGCCTCGTTAGAAGAGGTCGATTCCTCCAGGATCGTCTACTGGGGCACTAGCATGTGCGGCGGTTCCGTTCTGCACGCCGCAGCTTTCGACAAGCGTATTCGAGCGGTGATCTCACAAGTCCCCTTTGTATCTGGTGAACTGCTTAGCACGCACCTCGCACCCATGATCGGGTCCCTGTACAGCAGCCGACAACAGCTCAAAGCTGGCAAACCCGCCCCGCTGATCAAGCTTTTCGCCGAGACTCCCGAGGAGAGTCTCCAGCAGGACACCAAGGCCCTTATACGCGATGAGAATCTCTGTGATTTCATCAAGGCTTTGGATAAGGACAAGCTTCCTTGGTCTCCGAATGTCACTCCCCAAACACTTCTTGACATGGTTACATTTGAGCCTCTGGCTTTTATGCACCGTATTGCACCTACACCACTCCTCTTGGTCAGTGCGGAGAGTGATATGTGTGCACCGACTTTTACTCAGCTTAAGGCCTACGCTTTGGCTTATGAGCCGAAGAAGCTGGCTATTTTGAAGGGTGCTGGCCACTTCGACCCTTATCATGGCAAGGTCTTTGAGGAGAATGTCAAGGAACAGTTGGTCTTTCTGAAGGAGATCATTTGAGAGTTCTCATGTCTTGTAACGTAGAAATTATACTCTCCACTTAGTGCAATTATTAAAGCTTATGACATCTCAACGAGACATATCAAGCCAACGCACTGAAAAATTCCAATTAATTTCAGGTTTTGGAAGGCAATCAAAATGCGCATAGCCTCAACAAAGATAAGCAATTACAAATTTGGTCGTTGAGTGTTTCCTCGGCTATAGAGTGATACAGAAGTGAAAATAGTTGATTAATGGCCTTTTCCTAGTAACAGGCTTAGGTAATAGATAGGTCTTTGGAAGGAGTTCGCTGGGTGTTGCTTATGCATCCGAAATGATGACTGTGATTTGTGAGCATTGGACAGAATAGGAACGATTATGATATGGGATGCCCACTGGGTTGCCTATTTCCTCTTCCACTTCAGAAATATCATAATACCTCGGAGTTTGATGCTTATCCTCGTCAAGGCTAAGCCTGGAAAAGGCATCTTGTAACGGTTGCACGTCCATGTTGTAGCCGGGTAACGGACGCAAAATTACTCTTTTCAGTCGACGAGGCACGACCGTATGTTCTTCAGCAGCTATTGGGACAAATCTTGGTGAGTTTGGCGGATGTGTTAGGAGGCTGATGCAACGAACGGCCTGCGTCATAAGGGCGGGGTTAAGTATTATGTGATGAAGCGCACCCCCGAGATTGGCAAGGCCAAGTCTTTGTCAAGGGTTAGGACAAGAGGAGTTGTGCTTTCACTGGCGCAATCGTTAATTCGGTGTATGCAAGATGACCTGGGTAGTTGAATGTGGTTTCCGCCTAAAGGAGGCCGTCAGCGTACCTTCTATGAGGAGAAAAGATCGTGAAGTAAACGCAAGCCGTATACGACATGGGTGAGAACCTTGAGCCAAACAAGTCTGTATCAAAGATTTAAAGCATCAGACTGCAGGGTTATAAAGGTGGCAGAGAATGCTAATTTTGCAGGGAACGTGCTTCGTTACTTGAATATGATGAGTTACGATCTTGCTGCAGGTATGCAAAGAAGTATACGTCGTCTTACACGAGATACTTACAAGAGATCATCAGCGGGGAGGCCCATTCATGCAAATGTGCGAAGCCTGCAGTATAAGGGGAGATGACGCAGGCGAGATGCTTTGAAAACGCATGCACTTTGAACATCCATAATGTCCCGAGTTACAAATGTTTCCGTATAATCCAGCAATCTATGTCTTAAAGTCCATGATCAGTAATTCCACCTTTGTAGCGCATCATACAGAACTTTTTACGAACGCATTTTGGTAGATCTTGGTTCTGGGTTGGGATCGCTAAATCATAATAAACTACGGTTTTCTGCCCTCACGAGTACTGTAATTTTGAAATATAGACAAACTTTCGCTAAATGAGTCAAAGAGTGCACATTAATTCTGTTCAAAGTTCGTGGTTGATTGGGGCTCGGTTTGTTGCATTGGTGAGCTAATATTGCCTGGATTTCATTCTAATGCGGCTAAATTTAGCCCCTTCGTATTAGCCTAGCAGACATACGGAGGATTAGATAATCAAGCAACGACCCACATGTCCTAGCCAAATGCAGAAGCACTCTTTGATACCAGACGCCTTACCTTGCGCCTTTCTCATTTTTGTAATATTTTATTTTAACCCTGTGTCTCTCTGTCTTGCCAATGACGGGACTTGATTGAATGAATGGCGCTTTTACCGAGATTTTTCTAGCCGCACAGTCCAGGTGTAAAGTGTTTCTCTGGTCTGGTCTACACTCTTACAAGACGTAGATATCGCGGCCCTGTCTTTCAAGGAGCAGCGCCACTGACTGTATGCTTTGCTAGGTGGCTGACACTGTGACGTGGAACGTGCAAAGAGGCTTGAAAGGGGAAACTATATTTGAAATGGACCTGCTATATTCAAGGCGCCCACATCGTTGCCAGCCCATGTAACATCGCCTAACCTACAACCAGGCCTAATCACGCAATGTCACATAAGCAGCCAGCATTGGTTTGGTACGTCCCATGCATTGCAAGGGGCGTTTTACACCTTACGGCATCACTATGTGTTACATCAGTGACCAAGCACTTCATTCTATAATTCCTGACTACCACCACTCTTTTGAGCCGTATCGAATGAACACATTGAAGTTGTGAGCATTAGCTCTAGCTCAAATGAATTCATGGCTGCAACTGACCTTGCCATCGTCACTTAGGCTTATGAATTAATCCAAGAATTTATGTCAAATCTACGTGAATATACAGTTCGATGTAGCAATTCATCATTGGTCTGGCTTCCCGTATTGACACGAGATGGCACATTGCGGAATAAGAGCAGGCACCCTTTGGTGATACTGGTGGTTTGAGTAAAGAGCTACATCAACGAGCGGTCTATACAATTCTCAAGAATGCTCAGTGAATGGGCAAGTCTCGGATCAATTCAGACTGTAACTTCATTAGCTATTTTTTCCTAGACACTAGCAATACTGGATACTAGAAAAAAGAGGCTTCTAGTCCATGGGTGTACTATTGTCTTACACCTGGTGGCATATCAATAATTGCATCACGGTTGTTTTTTCTGATGGCCGAATTATGCAGGCCAGCAGTCCCTTGTAAAATCAGTCTTGGACTTTTCTGTCTCTCTCTTTTTCTTTTTTCTTTCTTTTTTCCCTTTTTTGGGGTCGGGGGTAGGACCTTTTCATACAGCATGCCATTCATCTAACAAACCCCCATGCCTTGTCTATCTGCTTACGCTACATCCTACTTTGCGCAATCATCTCGAGCAAGCAGGTACTACTAGGCTTCACTATGAAAATGATTCTAGTGTAGGGCATCCTGGGTCAAATGGTCCAAGTAGTCTTATCGATTCGTGTTAATATTTCTGCGGGCTAAATCTAGGGTTATTACATAGAATTGACGATATGCTGTATGCATAAGAAGCTTTTGGCTTTGTGTCTCCTGCTGAAAGGGGGGTTTATTTTTCGAATATCCAATAGGCAATCGTTTGCCGATCGCGAACTTCCAAGCCTCACAAATCTCATCTCGCTTCTCTCGGTAGTATCTGAAGCTGCAGGGCTAAGCCAAGCATAAAAGGATGACCATAAATAGCAGTAGACCTCCAATATAAGCAAGAGCTGGCCCAGGTCATCCCATCGGCGGTGTGAAACCTTTGCCACGGATCTGAATTTGTTCTGTTCATTAGACTGTAACTTCAAGCCGTACGGAAATGATTTCTACGAGGGCTGCGAAGCACATTTCGAGGTACAGCCATACTTCTGGTCTCCTAAATACAAGAAATCCTAACTTGCTCGACAGGGCGCGGGAGAATGGCGAGTTTACCGACTTTGAATTCATTTGCGAAGGGCATATCATATCCGTTCACAGGGTGATCATTTGCAGCCATTCCCCAGTATTTCACGCGGCATGCACTGGGAAATTGAAGGTATCATGCGCTTCTCCGTGGCATTGTCGTAATAACTGAAACATTGTTCTAGGAGGCATCTACCCGATCATATAGCCTAGACTCTCATTCCCTGCCTATGGTACGACGGATGGTGGAGTTCTTCTATACTAGTGACTACACTGAAGAATCCGAAGAAGATACAGGCACAGACGCGGTTCCCGTTCTATTGATTCATGCGGCAATGTTTACCTTGGCAGACAAGTACGACATTGAAGAGTTAAAAGTCCTGTCAGCAAACAAATACTCGGAATACTTGACGAAAAACCCGAACGTTTCTAACTTTCTTCTTTCAATATCTGAAGTTTACAACTCTACACCACCCTCTGCACGAGGACTTCGTGATCGCGCTCTAGCTTTTGCTAGGGAGAAGCTCCCCAGGTTTCTGAGTTTATCGGATGCCAAAGAAGAGTTCGATGAGGTAACCGCTAATGCTCCCGAATTTATCAAAGAGCTTTTATATTATTTCATAGACCATCGACTGTTAGGGCATTGTGATAACTGTGGCGGCAGTAAATGGGTACCGGTTTTTCCTCTTAACTGTAAATGCGGATGGTGCGGCAAAGGCGGCGCGATCCCTGAAATACTCCGTGGGAGTCGTTAGGTGTTTCCTGTGTTGTAATGAGCCAATAAAAGATCAGGCGGCATGTCTGGAACTAAATCAAGCTTTCGTCAGCATGTTTGACTTTTGCCGTAGCAGGGCCTGGTCCTTGGCATCTGAAACTTGAACTAAAATCGAGCGAATGCCAAGCTTGGCTCCGTGGATGCACGTGAGTGATCCTGAATCATGAATTGCCGTTGACGACATCGATCGACTTTGATATCGTCCGTCCCTATCGTATTTCCATATTTTTTTCGGAACCCCTGCAAGATAATTCTTCCTTACGGCGTAATGACATAGCCAGGCTGCTGACAGCAACGTGTATGAGATAACAGGCCGAGTGCTATAACTGATTGTTTGGGGGAGTTTAAAAAGCGGGCTATGACAAGGAATGATGCGCCACTTACTTCGGTCCAACATTGAGATCCGTGATGTGTTTGTTCGTTTCCTGTTGTCTCGGTCGTAAACTGCCAGGTAAAAAGGCAGGCTCAAGTCTATATCGATCTCAGACTTGGCCTGCCCTTGCTGTGCAGCTCTCTGATCACATTTCTCCTGGGGTGGGTAACCCAACTTTCCCTTGAGACTCAGCACCAGGTCAGAGTCTTTTGCGTCGTCTGGGACAAAGTTTGCGGTATGCAAGGAACCCAGAAGAGTAAATGCTGGATGTCTCCAACAATATCCCGAATTTCTATTGCGAATAGCGTCTGTATCCTCAGCGTCTTTCCTATCCGAGTGGGAAAGCCGTCTTCTCTTAGTAACTATGTGACATCCATCACTGGTCTTCGTCTTTTCAATTTCCGACAATGGGCTCCCGGTACCTAACCATTGTATGCTGCTTCAGTAGTGCCTGGCCAATGCGTATTAAGTTCAATGGATAGGACTTGAACCGCTCTTGGCCGCCTTATTACTCTAAGGTAGACCGTGTTACATGTTACGCTTCAGTGTAGCTTCTTGACGTAAAGGTTAAGGCTCGTTTCATATGAACAGGGTAAAACAATGGTAAGCGCCAGTTCAAGCTCGATATGTTTGGTCTGCTCATTAATTATGCCCGATTCGAGTCTGTGAGATGCTTCTAGCCATATTTACATCATAACTGGTGTGATCACCTTCAACCAGGATCAGAATGAGGATACGACAACACAAGCATTGAGGGAGCGACGGTAGAAAAGTGTCCGAAGGATATTTACCTGGCATAATCCCCGATCCTTCAATAAAAGATCTGATAATCCCTACATTAGCCTACGGATAGAACCAAGGTCTATTATTAAAGTCCCCGACTAGATGGAATGCGGCGTTATCAATAGTTGACGCATATACGAAAGCTTCTCGCAGCCACTTGCAAACATATACGGGGCTTGCATGGTAAGTTATTTTCCATATTCCCATTATTCCGTGTCCGCACTAACTAGTTAAGTGCGGACCTGACACAGTGAGAAAGGTCATCAATCGTGCTTATTGATGTTATCATCGACTGAACGACTGTATCGCGTGAAACGACAGCTCACTAGCCCAAGTAGCCAAACAAGCACAGTAGGATATCAAACCAGTGTATTAAATAAACATCGTTATGGTGGTACAATAGCAGCTCATCCGTTAGGTATTGAGAAGTATGGGTCAAATGCCAGGCACTAACAGAAAGCTCAGTTCCGTGTGGATTTGTTTATAAAAGGTCATAATAGAGCTATAAGCTAATCAATTGGCTTCCCTAGCGCTGTGGTATCATCAAGAGCAAGACACAGTGTCCGAATACGTCACGAAAAATAATGTAACCACACACACAATAGGGTTTATAATTCATACCGAGGGGTTTAAGAGCCTGATTGTTGATATGTCGTAAGTAATCGGTAAGTGGGTTAATTAATTAGGCTGAGAGTACGCGTCGGTGGCATTCTGATAGCCTGAAGTTATGACATCTCTCATGGACTCTAAGCGTTGGCATGGGTACGGGAATCTAAGAATAACTTAAATCTACTGTACCTAAAGGTTAAAGTTCAGAGAAATTCTATCAAGCACTTTCCTGTACCTGTCCATAGATGTATAATAATCGCTAGATGCCTACAGACTTGAGCTTAGTTTTTGTGCAGCCAACGCGGAAAATGAAGGAACAAAAAGAACTTGAAGCTATTCTACAATATCAATTTCGAGACCCTAGCATACTTGAGGAGGCCCTCCTTGCAGAGAGCGCAGAACCAACCAACTCGGCGACCGACACAAGGAAACATGGCAACAAACGCCTCGCTTTGATAGGAGACGCTCTACTTCGCCTCGTCCTTATTGACGACAGCATTATTGGAGGAGCTAGTAGAGGTATATTGGCTGCTCGTATGGGTAATAACTTAGCTAATCTGCCATTAGCTGAGAGCCACAAGATTTGCGCCGCCGAAGCGTCTAACACTGCTCTCCACAAAGATCAGAAAATATTGGGGCTATCAAAATTTATTAAAACAGCGCCAGCTCAGCAGGGTCAAGTTTACCGCGTCACAGGAGCTTCTACTATTGAGGCACTTATAGGAGCGGTATGGGTTGATTCTCAACACGACTATAAGCGAGTCCACCATGCTGTCCATAATCTTAATATTGGATCAGACCTTTTGCAATGGGAAGACCATGCATTCGATGATGCTACCTGACTTAATATTGTATGTATATCTATCTCTAGTAGGTAGACAGACCAGGCTACAGCCGTTGAAGATAGGACGCTGAACACTTGGAGGATTTGACCTTCAAACAGGCCTGTCACAAGGGCAAACGAGACTAGAAAAAGTGGCAAGGAGAAGGGCTTGCTGAGGGTTGAAGGTCTCAGGGCCAGAAGTCGGAAAAAAGAATGTAACGAGATTCCGCGTTGTGGGCATCATGAGGCGTATCCTCCCGGGCGGAATAAATCCATTCATTCATTCATCCATTATAAGCATTGCAGCAGCACACATATTAGCATCACATCTCAAATTGAGAATCCATGGAAGAGTTGCAAGCGAATTTCTGAGCGAGCAATGCAGTGGAGGCTGGGATTGTAGCCGGCCTGGTTAATCTGGCCCGGTTTTAAATAAGGCAGAGGAGCGACATAAATAGCGGGGTGCTAGTATGTCTGATGAGCAAGGGAAACAAAAGCTGGAACAGACACAGCAATTCGATTGACTGTTATCAGTTCATCGGTTTACCATGTCATGCTAGCGCTGTTTTATTCTCTACCACAATTAGTTCGTCGGTTGCCAGACGACGCGGGGGGATATTCTCAGGTCAAAGAAATCACTCGGGTGAATTCCTGGTGAAGGACAAATTTTGTAAGTTATGCTAGCTTAGAGAAAACAATCACTTTAAAATTTATGAGCTCGCCCTCTACAGGGTAAGTTCTCATACTAATGGCAATCTAACAGCACTGATAATGCGACGCCTGACTGGCTCAAAACAGCTGACTCAGCAGCGTCCTTCAGCCAACAGTGTTATCGATAAGCCCGAATCCAGTCCAGCACTGAACACCGAAACATGCCTTCTTAACAACAATCACCAAACCCAACCCCATCATGTCCAACACCACAGCCACACCGCGCATGCGTTCCTATGGCTGGAACACGCATTTTGTCGCCATGTTGAGGGCGTTCCACTTCGCCGGCGTTTATCAGCACCACGACAATGCGATTGTTGAAAACCCCTCTATGCCCACTTCATGGCGAAATGGCCATGTGCCAACTCCGTGCGACTCGAATTGAGCGACAAATGGCTGTTCACAAGGTTGATTCCAACAACATAGAACAACTTTAGGCTTTTTAAGTTTTAAAATTTCCTCGATCAGCTGATGACATCGCTCTGAGGGAATGGGTGTTGAATCCTGGGGTTTGAAAGAGAATGCGTCAAGGACAGTGACAGTATGAATACTCCGAGCTCCCTTGGAGCTGAATCTGATAAGTTCATCAACACTCTTCAGTGTCTTGCATCGCTTCACAAACTCGCCAAAGGTTCCGTGGTAAGTTTGCGATTTATGCGGTCGCTCCAGAAGTATGACCAAGTCCGACTGGCCAGAGGCGAGGCTGCATGCTTGGTCAATTTCATCTCTTTGTCGTCCGAATTCATTACCGAAATTCCTTATCCCTTTGAGTGCCACAGCCCTTAGGCGGGGTCACGACAGAGGTATAGAGCCAATCAAGATAAATGAAACTAACAGTACTTTTCCACACATACTAATTTGTATGATGGTAAAAGTCCCAGCAGTTTTGATTGTTACAAAGAGCTACCTTACAGACTTGGCAAATATCTTACGAACTTCCGGTACCCTGCACGTACTAACCTTATGACTAAGCTAAGTGGGACGAGTGACCTTCCTAAGGGCTGTGGCACTCAAAGGGATAAGATTCACGGCTTTGATGTCCTGCTCATTTGACAAGCAAACCAGTGGCTCGGAGATGAGTTTCTGGACACAACGGGGAACGGGTATGTCAAGGCACAGCATTATCCTATCAAGACCATAAAGTCGCCTATGACGCTATGATTTGGGATGAAAACTCTAAGATGGATGGTCTGAGTAAACTCTCGGTACTGACTTTTTTCATGTTTCAATCGAAATTTAGCGAACGAACAAAGCTCATCATCTGATGAGCTATCACCTAAGCCTCAAGTCAACGAATTAAAAGGCTTTATTGTTGTGCAGATGATGTTGGTCTGAAGAGCCTGATTCCAGACTTAGGCGCCCAGGCATCCACGCAGTATGTCTCACCTAAGACCTCCTGGATGATACCTTATGTGATTAAAAACTGCACTTTGTAACGCTCGCGCATGTCTAGTACGTCGCGGGACAAAATATTAGGGTACAATCGCTATTATAGTAGTTATAGTGGTGTTTAAAGTTCCTTATACGAGCCTGCAGCGGACTAAGCTGTAAGAAGAACTCTGCATTGCTGGTCGGTCCAGACAATTTTCGGAGCACTTGGGGGAAACAGAAAACAACCGTGTTACATTGCCATTTTCGGGTTCGTTGCAAACCCTGTCGAAGGCTTGAAAGCGGCCAGCTTGACCGGCTGCAGCCACAACAGACCTTTCGCTGGGGTGAACAAAGCGGACTTCGACGCATGTCAGTCCGGGCATACGGAGGTAATGGTGGTCAACTGGCCACGTAGCTGACGCATAAGGCCCTTGGGTGTGCAGCTTGAGATAAGGGTAGTCACGTTATGATTCGTCGAAATACATTTCTTGGCTGTGCGGCCGCATTGGGCATGGATGAAAATGGAATCGGCTGCATAGCTTCAACCTCCACGGATAATAAACAGGCCGCGACTACCCGGACCACTGCAATCATACTTAAATTATTCTGTGTGGCCTTTAGATGATATCAAGCCAGTCTTTCATTGGGCGCCGAGCAAGGCGGGGTAGTAAGACACGTAGGACTAAGGGAGGTAACAAATTCGATTACAAGGCATGTGCCACTTGGCACCTGTTAATTATGGCAAGACCGAGCGCCAAGAGTCCAGACAAGCAGCCAGCCCATGCTGCTCCTTAAGTTGATGTTCAATTCTGTGCGCCTAGAGCGGCCCGTCCAGGCAAAGGTCGTCTTGTAAATGGTGGGAAGAACACCGAAGTATCATATTCGAGGTGGCGAAGCTATACGTATCGAATTTTGAGGCTTGTGAGGGCCGCTTTGAACTAGTCCTCTGCAAGACATGACCAGGAATCAGTGACCTGAATAGACAGACCGACCGGTGAACGGAAGAGCAGTGTGTCCGCCTTTACTATTAAAAGATGTAATACTTTGCTATGCTTAGTATAATGCCTTATGTATCTGCTAATATAACCCTAGTACGGACTAGTTTATCCCTTAGGAATTATAACTGTTATAAATCTGCAAATATAAATTTAGTACGGACTAGTTTCCCTATTTAAAACTCTAACTGCTATAAAAATAAAAAAGTTTTATTAATAGCTAGTAAGCTAAGTTTTATTTACTGCTAAGTAAATAAATATATATAAGTCGGTAGCTTATAATATATTAAGCCTGGCTTATAGTAAGTTATAAGTTAATATTATAAGCTAGGTCGCAAGGCTTATGAGATATCCTAGGACTAAGCGTGAGTTAGTATATACTTAGTAAAAATTAAGTAGAATACATGTAATATAAGCACTTTTACCTATTAGGTTGTAATAATTAACTTTAATTAAGATAAATATATTATATAATTAACTAAGGAGCTTAAAATATCTTAATTAATTAGTTTTATATAATGTGTTTGATAAGCATGCGCCGCATCCAAGTATGCGCCGCACTACCCTATACACCTTAAAATCCA
>JAAOAN010000745.1:0-17209 GCA_013396205.1 Fusarium mundagurra
CCCCCGGGCGGTGCATGGGGTGCCACCAGGACTTTCACTGAAGCAATCACCTGGCACGTAGTTACCCCAGTCAGAATGGCAGTGCTGTCGGGCTCAGATGCGGTTCTTGGATCAATTCCGATAGTGCAGTAGCCGCATCGGGTATTTGGCGTCTTGGGCACCTAAGATGTTTGCAAGCTGAGCGAGTGTTGCCCTGACCGTAATGTCAAAGTCCAAAAACGACTGGTGGAACCGCACTAAGAGCGGATGGTGGACAACGGTAGGTAGCCTTTCGTAAGTCAGTAATGGCTCATCATGGTACAGTGGACCGAATCCCACGATTATCCAGGCTGGCTGGTGTTACAGATCGTACCCCACTATTNNGTCATCAATTTCACACTGCATCCACACAACTGAATTGAGACCCGATTTCTCAGTTCACATCTGTCCACCGCCGGATGGCGATCCGGCCACTGCTGGCGTCGTATCGTAAGATTTAGCGCGTGAACTCATAGTGGAGTAGTGGGGAGATCAACGCCTACTAGAACCCATCAGCTAGTGGGTCAATCCGAAGGTGTCTGGTTGTGTCGTTATACCACTCACCAGAAACAAGTAATTTTTTTCGTCTTGAGCTCTTTCTTCGTTGCTGAACGCCTTTCCGCTTACTTGGATATCAGATGGTCATAGAGAAAAGTGCATCAGCAGTGGGGCATCTTCGTCCTCCGGCAAACTTGAGTGACTGAACGAAAGGTTAACACTGTCTATTGGTCGAGTGGCCGAAGTCGAGGTATTTCTAGCCAAGAGCCGCTATTCGCTCACAGCCCATCGAGGACGTGCCTTGTGAATCCATTCTAGGTGAACTCACTTATTAGTTTTGTGAATTCGTTATCGCTTTCAACTGGCTTATCATGTGAACAAGATTAAAAGTTCATGAAAGCTGCGTAGGGTTTTGGATGCCAAGAGACCCTTGTCTTTTGTGGATGGCACTGACTGCCCCAAATGTATCTCAAACTATGCATTAAAAAGGTTCACCGAACGGAATAGTTATCGATTACCGCGTTGAGTAAAAAATGTCGCTTCTCGCCCTCCCATTGGAGCTTTATTCTATTGTCGCCGCCTTTCTCGGGCCAAAGGAACAAGCTGCTCTAGCTTGCACTAGCAGGTTAGCCAACCTTATCACTCAAGATATCCTATACTATCACGATGGCAGAAGTAAGAATCCAGCAGCATTGCTTTGGGCTGCGGGGAAAGGAGAGATAGGTAAAGCTAGGAAGGCCCTCGGTGCTTTGATGAGGCAGTGCACCGCTCATAAGACAAAGTGTGAATGCATATCTCAATCACTATTGAGCAAGTCATTGCATCGAGCGTCAGCAGGAGGATATACAGAGATTGTGCAGCTTCTTCTTGATAAGGGTGCCGATGTCGATGCGCAAACCGAAAGGTTTGGAACGGCCCTGCAAGCGGCATCCACAACTGGTCATGAGGGGATTGTCCAGCTTCTACTCGATGCCGGTGCCGATGTCAATGCGCAAGGCGGAAGACTCCCAACAGCACTACAAGAAGCATCAGCTAATGGTTATGCAAAGATTGTTGAGCTCCTGCTTGGTAAAGGCGCAGATGTTAATGCGCAAGACGGAAATTTCGCAACAGCCCTGCAAGTCGCATCAGCAGAGGGTCATGAGAGGATTGTTCAGCTTCTACTCGACAACGGTGCTTCTGTCAACGCACAAGGTGGAAGGCTCGCAACAGCCCTGCAGGTCGCATCGGCGAACGGCCATAATAAGATTCTCCAACTTCTGCTTGATAAAGGCGCCAATATCGAGGCGCGAAGCGGGTGGTTCCTAACGGCCCTACAGCTAGCGTCTCTTCACGGTTATGACAAGATTGTTCAGATTTTACTCAATTGGGGCGCTGACGTGAACACGCGAGGCGGAGATTACGCAACGGCCCTTCAGCTAGCATCACTAAAGGGCCACGAGAAGATTGTCGACCTTCTGACTGATAAGAACGCCTGTTCTTGATGGACTACCTAGAGGTACATTACAGTCAATGCGGCATGTCAAACAGGGTTCGACGGCGAGATGAGGCATTTTGGACGGTTTGGTGACCAGTAGCTACGTTGAACCAGATTGAGTTTCATTAGGGAGGTCTGGACTGGAAAACCATTTCTTCTTCTCTTTTTTCATTCTTCTTTTTTCGTTTAAGGTTGTGGCTTTTGGTGTCCTATTGGCTTACCATCTTTCTCTAGGTAGCTAGTCTTAGCTTTGTCGATATAACCACAAGCGGCCTTAGTAACAGGTGGTGAGGCTGTTTATGCGCTCTTTCCTCATTCTAGTTGATACGCTCGAAGTGGCTGTTTTTCATCATTGACAACCCCTCTGTGAGGCTTGATTGATCTAGAAAACGGGATGACAGTCGCACGCTCTGGCAGAGATCGATCGAAACACTACAACCTGCGGAGCATATAAATAAGCGAGTAGACATAATACCGAAGCCGGAAACCCCCAAGAACAGCCTATCCTGAGTTTAGTACGTGTTGAAGCATTGATATAAATAATGGTTCCCTTGACCATCCAAAAGTTGATGTAGTTGTAAAACTGACCTCTTATTGTTTTTAACTTGCCAGTCACTGTACTTGACTTGACTCTATCTCGATTAATAGCTTCTATCCCCTAAATGACGTTCCATGTCAGTGAAAACAAAACTTTCGTTTTTTCCCTCACTGTTTCCTTCAACGTTTTCCATTTCCAGACTCTGGCCGGTTCCTCCTAGGGAGCTCCTGTGAGCCCAGATCCATCCGCCAACATGTTAGACAACTAAAGCGCAACCGATTGAACCAAAGGCCTGCAGTAGTTCAATAAGGAGTGATAAATCAGAAACATCATGCTCAAAGGAGCAAAGATTGCGATTGGCATAATAGAGACAAGGAGGTGTCCTAGCTAATTAGCCCCGAAGCAGTTCCGATATGGTCAGAGTCTCACCGAACAATAATGGCCTTCGTGTAATGGTGTGCCAAAATTCATCACTCACAAGGACTTCTATAGCACCGTCCCAGACCCATGGCCCTATGAGTCTAAACTTTGTGTTAAAATGAGCTCCGAAAGCCCATATAATGAGAAGACGACACATGGAATGCATGGTCAAGATTTGAGTCGTCCGTGTGATTCTCCAAATATCCATAATTCCAGGCGCCGAGTTCATATCCAGAGCAAGCTGGTACGCATAGCTCTCGTGGTCGACACCATATGTGACCCTGTCGGCAGGTTTGCTGTGAAGCTTATAGTGTATTTCATCTCCAGGATTCAGAACAGATAGTTTGCGTGGTGCAACTAGATTTAACACCCACAGCTGGGCTTGCATCTCTGCCAACGGTGGTATAGCGCCCAAGGATGGCCTCACGAAGCCAATAAATCCCATGGTGGGTTGCCCTCGCCTCCAAATACCGCGGACATGGGACGACAAGTGGTTGGTATTGACCTTGAGCTTGTCGTCAAGGAAGGGAAATGTCTGCTGGTAGCCAGTACACAGGACAATAACATCAGGCTGAATGGTTTGAAGTTTGATTCTCTCATACTCCGGTCGCCCATTGTCAACAAATTCAACCACGCCACGCTCATCGATTCTCTTTGGTAGCGGTGCGAGATCTACCTGTTTTCCATGCGTGTCGGGAATCGGCGTCTGCACTAGAGCAGATCTCAAGGCGTATAGCCACAGGGATGGGCCGGGCTGTTTGGGTCGGTAAGGCAAGCTTAAGTACGGGCAAACTTTCATGGACTTGTTGAAGAAGACTGCAACAGCGTGAGACGAAAAGACCAACAAGAGAAGAGAAAAAGAAAATAAGAAGAAAAACGGATGAAGCAAAGCAGCACGACAGGAAGACCTCGGTGAGAACATACTTTTTGATGGATGATGACGAGCCCGGCTGATTTCGCCTACCCACTGGTCCATTCCCGACGTCGTACCAGAGCAAACCCACAGCAGTACCTTGATATAGTAGTTGTAGTACTCCCAGAGGATCATGCTATTTCGAAGGGCTTGATGTACGTAAGTTGTGTCGAAGAGGTTGGCACGGCTAACGTCAATGGGAATGCCTGGTTCGCTAGGGCTGGGCTTCCTGCCCAAGATAGGAAGCAATACCGGCCCAGGGTTTCTCTATATAACCATTAACATTGCTGCTCAAGCCTTACTCACACGTAGGCAGAATGAGCAACCTTGGGGGCGAAATGGAAGCCATCTTTATGGCACATCAAAACTTGCTTTGTAGGCGAGTTCACGGCGAGATACGCTACATCAGCACCGGTTTCGCCGGACCCGACTATCATGACTGTCTTATTTATCCCGAATTGGCTTTTGGTCTTGAATTTAGATGAATACATGACCTCGGGTACATGGTTCAGCCCAGGGATGGTGGGCAAGTTTGGCTCTCGGTGCAAGCCTGAGCAGACCGCGACGGCATCACATCTCCACCTCAAGACTTTGCCGCCCTTCTTAGCATATTCAACCACGTAGCCTTGAGGAGAGCGGCCTTGTATGTTGCGAACCTCGACTCCCAGCTCAATGCTAGGCCATAAATGAAATTTCGAGCAGTAGTCGTGCAGGTACTGGACGTAGTCACTCGCGCTGAGAAAGTCTCGATCGGCGCAACAGCGAAAATCAGAAAACGTTGTAAGCTGTTTCGAGGATACGAGCTATCAAGAGCACCATCGTTCGTCAGTTGGCTCATACGTTCCAGGCATGAAGATGTGACATATACGGACCTCTGCGTCCTCGTATGCTCGATGAGCAAAAGCACCGCCAATGCTATCTTCGAGCTCAAAGAGCCGAGCTTCTATAGCGTCACAGTCCAGGCTCAGATGTGCTCTGGCCAAATACTTGAGCGTTACGAGGCCCGACGGACCGCCGCCGATTACTGCAACTCTCATTGTCGAAAAATGCATGCAAGATGGGAGAAGATCAAGCAATGAAGTAGCAGCCTACATGAGAGACTTGCTGTTTATATAAAATATTAAACCTTTCATGATGTTTCACACCTCTCACAAGAACTAAACGTGCCAAACTTTTGCCGCTACCCCTTGAGTAGGGTTCGTTGGGTGGAGTTCAAAAGCATCCGTACTTCAGGTCCAGGTTAAGTCAGTTCATTACAGCGGAGATAAACCAGCATGTAAGAATTAAGTGTTACACGATTGTGTGCAATTTGTGGAACAAGCCCCACATAGGTCGATGAAGCCCGGCGAAGGCATCCCGTGCAACTTGGAGAGATTCGCAGTACCATCAATGTTCGCAACAACTTTGAGCCAAGTTGGCATTTCTGGGGCGAGATCGGAGTTGATTTGAATTTTGATTGGCTGAATTGAGGGGATCAAGTTTGACTTGAGCTAACTGATCTAACCTGATTAGACTAGTCTAATGCTCCGTAGGCCCGCTCTTGGTACGGTTGCTGACGAACTGGCTGAGATAAGATAAGAGGATAAGATAAGTTAGCTTACCCGAGACCTCAGATATTTCTAAAAGGAAGAGGGAAAAGAGGTAAAAGCTACTTATACAATACTAACTCGAATATGCTGATTTGGGCGATAGCAAGCTGAGATCTAAGCAAGCCCCGAGCACCTCATTAGAGGTAACGTAGTGAAGAGGCAAGCCCAGAAAGCCACCAAAGACGGAATAAAAGAAAGGGTTGTGACACTTGCTGTGGCCGGTTGGGTGCAGGGCACACCCACATCCATATCGGCTATTTCTCATGAGGAGGCAGCAAGGGTCCGAGCAGGGGGGTTGGCCGTGAGGAAGGGAGGGTGGAGAGGCATACCTGATTAGACTGGCCAGACCCCAGTTATCTCTTTGTTTTCTTTTCTCTGTTCACACATAGTATATTTCTGAGCTGAGTTTAACAGCCTTTATTAGCCTTCTTACCAGCCGTGCACCTAATTCGCAGCTCTTTCTTCCGCTTGCCGCCGAAGTTATCATTTGTTGTGTAGCGCATCACTGATAATTTCACGAGTCGCAAACTATTGTCCCCCCTTGAAACATAACAAATAACTCTGCATCATCGAAGAGCCCGAACCATTTTCCATCCCTCCGTTTTACTTGTTATGTGGCTGTCGACATGGAAGTGAGTTCTGAAAGACCTTCAAGCGAACATTCGAGCCTAACTCACACTGACCAGTTTCCCACTCAACTCCCGACCCCACCGAACTCAATCTCAGGAAGCCCCTTAGTGAAGAGTGAGGGTAAGCTTTTATCCTTGTCGGACGACCTCTAGCCTTCCATTACAGCACTCAGAGACTAACGACAGCCCAAGAATTTACAAGTCTTGTATGGCCGTATAATCTCGTATCACCTCCTAGGAGCGCATCCGTAAGACTTCCTAGTTTGGAAAGCTTCGACAAAGAGGTAGAGGCCCTCAGGCGAGAAAACAGGCTGCTGAAGGCTCCTGCTTCTGTATCTCCACTTGATCACTGTGCCGTTGGAGGCCCAGCAAACAAACACCCAACCTCACAGCGGGGAACCGGCACCGGTCCCAGCCAGGACCCTTTTTCTCTCAATTACTCTCTTCACTCATGGCAGATAAGCTATGGTAAGCGAGACAAGCACCTCGGCAACGATGCTAGCACTCCATCCCTTCAAGACCAGCCAAGCATGATTTGTTATCCGAGACCCGCCCGGGAGGTTAAGAAGCGCCATGTCAACCAGAAGTACACGACAGAGGAGGGCGACTACATCATTTACGCCTCGCAGGACAAAAAGATGAAGTGGTACCGCATCAAGGAGGAATTTGCCAAACTCTTCGGCAACATTCCCGAACGTAGCGTCTCGGGTCTTCAGGCCTGGTACTACCGGATGGGTCAGCGCATACCTATGTGCGATCAGGAAGGCTGGCTATGTTTCAGCAACGAGGACGACCTTCAGCCACGTTATATCAACCTGAAGATTTGTGACCGCGGTCATCTGGTAAAATGCAAAGGTCCCCTTGGTATCGCCCAACGGTACCCTGAGCGTGCTGTCCAATATTCTTGGGTTGATGCCGAAACAAAAGCCAAGGCTCGAGACTTGGGTACGTATCCCTTACTTTTACATGACGAAGATCAATCAATGTAATAATACTTATAGCTGCCAAGAGAGCTCTACAATATTACGAGCGGCGATTGAGGCGAGAGGCAACTGAGGCTTCAAGGACAGAAGCAATGACGGCTGTAGCTGGAGTAAGTGGATGGGCAAGAGGCAAGCAAGATATCTCCTCATTCCCACGTAAACTCCTACCAAGAGGAAAGTTGTGTGAAGTTATTTAAGGTATACATACACAAATAGGTAGATCAATGCTCCTTATGAGTCAACAGTTGGAGGTGAATGTAGCCATCCTTAAGTATTTCTACTTGAGAAATATGTCTCGTTATAAATAGGATTGTTGTGCGGGCTAGCTAGGTCGGTTATATGATCCTCTTGTCATACAGCTGTGATAGACCCCAGGACTCTTCTCACTCTTATGTAACTGCATCCTTAAATTCATGTAGAGCTATATTTGTGGCACACCTGCGTGGCGGCCACCATTCGATCTTAAAACCGCTTCTCACCGAATCATGGAGGGTCTTCGGAATCACGCCCTGAAACAGTATCTGTTGGCCCAAGAGCTTGCTTAGCAGCCCTCTCCGGCTCGAGCCAATGGGTAGTATCTTTTGACCCGCATTGTTGCTTTGTGTCATCAATTTCACACTGCATCCACATAGCGCGGTTTAGACCCACATCTTTTATTTCACATCTATCTGCCGGACGATGATCCGGCCACGGCTAGCGTTGTACCATAGGTCCCGTCGCGTGAACTCATAGTGGCGCTCATTAGCGGGACTATGCCTACCAAGCATTTTTATCACCCATCCGGAAGAGACGAAGTCATGATAAATGATTCCATCGGCATCCTATGCAGAAAGTATATGATCCCTGGCAACGCAAACCGTTTATGTCTGATGCTATCGATGGAAACATCGAGTTTCCTCGCCGCAAAACATACCGCAGGCGAAAAAGCCATGGGATTCATAAGAGGCAGTTGCCCAATGAATTAACAGCTATAAGAAGATTTGAAGCAAGACAAATACTATTTGCTATAAGAGAAACGTGTCGAGTCTTTTAACACCATTGCGAACTAAGCCCAAAGTAGGCGGGTATTGGCGGGAGAAAGGCCTTATGTGTGTGAGCTTGGAGGAGCTGAAAAATTGTCTTGCAAGTGCTTTGTCTGCCAGTTATGCAGACGAATATACTGCCGTAGGGGATTTGTCGAATAATATGGAGAGTTCAGAACTAAAGCTAGCACTGTAGGAGAACCGAGCGTTTCGGGCTCACAAGACATCATGCATTGCTTCGTGGATCACTCCGTCAGTAAAGAGGCCTTGTAAAACTAACCTGGTTTGCATTGCTATACAGGTTAAGAAATACTCACGCCTCTCACATCTATGTTGAAAAATCGATCAACCAATCAAATCATTTAGAACAAAATCTAACATTCTCATCTCGCTCAGCTCACACATCCTACGCATAGACCTAGCAGAGAAGTTTATTCCTTGGTAATGGAACAGTAGACCCGAACCATCCTACCTTTGCATCCGATTGTTTTATATGGAGGCATATGGTCAATTTATAGTTACACATGTCTATATAATGCCCAATGACTTGCCTAAACTTCCTTCAGTGGCGCAAACCTTTGATTCGGAAGCGCTACGTCAAGGACCTTTTCCATAGACTCCTCATTGCTGTATCGTGGTCGTAAACCGAACTCACTCTGCAATAGGACATCGGCTGTTGCCTTGAAGAAACCCTTCGCAATTGGGGAACCGATCCCTTCAGCTGATAGTCCTGGTCCTGAGTTTACTTCCATCAACCATACATGTTCGTCTTGATCTATCAGAAAATCCAGAGCGAAGATCTCGAAGCAGTCGGGATGAAGAGCGATGTTAGTATTCATAGTCGCTGCTGCCAAGAAACATTCTCCAGTAATTTGTTGGATACGAAAGTAAGCTCGGTCTTTCCATGACCCGTCCTGTCCGAAGAGATCATCAGGTAGTGTCCAGAAATCTCGCCTCGCTGGCTCTGAGCAAAAAGTGCCGTGTAAATGTGTATTGGTGAGTGCTGATCCTCTGCTTATAGACTCCCAGGGAGGGCAATAAGGCTCTGATGCTGAAATGACCAGCAGTTCTTGGTAAAAATAGAGTTTCAATCGACCAACGGCAAGAACGTAAGCTCGTATATGAAACTTCCTGTTATCCAATCGTGGAATATTACTTATATACCGCTGTGCGATGAAATGTCGCAGACAGGATGAGGGTACTGCTCCACTTGCTAGTGCGTGGTTAGAAAACGTGGCCTTTCCATCTTCTGAGATTTCGTCGTCATCGTCTTCAACGGATTCAAAACTCTCTCTTAGTTGGTTTTTATCGCTGAAGAGTCTAATGCCGTCCCCGCGTGCAGTCATTGCAGGTTTTAAGATCCACCACTGCCGATCTCTCGGCACAAGTCCAGTGTTGTGGGATAATGACGTGCAAAGGTCATAAGAGTCTGACTCTGCAAGAGCTTCGTCTAGGTATTCAGCGTAATCGATCTCAAAGGAAACCGTTGCAGGCATGCAGCCTGACAGTACGCTTCCAGGTCTCTTAGCAGACCAGTACTCGACTACCATTGACAAACAGTCTTTGCGGGTTAAAGCATCTGTCCATGGATACATGCTAAATAAAGCTTTTGCATTAGTCGGTATGACCATAGGCTTCTCTGGCTGCGTATGAGAAAAGATGAGAAGCAAATGTTCTTCTTTAGGCAGTTCCTCTATATGCTTTACAAAAGTACATTCGTACGCAGAGGCGATGTAATCCTGAAGAGCATCGTTCAACCAATGGTATCCAAGTTCGATGAGCATAAACAATTCCATCGTGTGTGCTGTACTGTCATGTTTTGCGAAGAACATTGAGTGATTTTATATCACGTTATGGGATAGTCTCCTGTCAGATACTGTAACTATTCATAAAAGTGTATTTTAGATGGCTAGTGAATAGTAGCATCCGATTTTAGAAGCACTTCTTTTTTTAAAATCCAACCTTGTTAACATGCATCATAAGCAATCCAGACAGATAAGGGAACCGGTTAGTATACCTAGTAACTCTGCTACAGTAGAGCTATCGAGGACTTTAAAGACGGAACAGCGAGTTCTTCTTTACTTGTAAATTTCAGTGCCGTACAGGGACTATCAAGAGCGGCGGGTGACGAAAATCTCCGCCCTTACCATTCATGCCCGTGCTGTCGAGACTGATCTACTGCATACGGTTGATCTTCCTCGAAATGGCTCTACCACGTTTTCCTTATACGTACGCGGGAATCCTAGCTAGGCCCTTCTATAGGCATCTCAGAAAACTGATGCCTGTCCGCACACAAAAGGTATGTGATGGCACTACGTCTCCGCTTGGAGAATTTCTCGGCCTTCTGTCGTACGGCCGTGCGTTGAGCCGAAGCGAAAGACTAGTCTATCACTTTCACTGGAGTGAAGACAACCAAATTTTATCCTGGGATGGATGCTTACACTTCTGTATGGCGGGTTTTCGTGTCCTTGCTCGCGAAGCTCTGAAGCAAGCTATCATCCAGTGCCAGCGGCTGATGTATGACTGGGAGCCGGCCGACCCTAATTTGAGCAACCTTCGAGATCGGCTATCGACAGCGAAGTCTAGCTACTCTTTCGTGACCGATCCAGCCAATAGGTTGAATGACGTATATCTAGAGCTCTTCATGAGGGCGTGCACCTCGTTGATCGATGTTATACTTCTTATCGCATTTACCTATTCTAACATAAGTCAAGGTACAACCAATTGAGATTTACTTTGTCTTTATTTAAGGATTTGTAAGGCATGGTAAATATCAAAGTAAGTATTCTCCAGGGCTAAATATGCTGCCGTCTTGCCTTGTGTGTCTGTTGCCGCGACATCAGCATCTGTAGTATCTAGCAGTAATTCCACGGTATCTAAATGACCATTTTGTGCGGCACAATGTAGTGGTGTCTTTCCTTGCATATTTGCCTGGGCAATTAGCTTGGCGGTCTCGTTGGTAATCGTTAATCTTGTCAGTCTCCATTCTGAAACGCTGACATTCGGCAGTGTGATGCTCTCTTCGGTCATTCTTCTCTCGCTACCAATAGTGAACTTAACGTCAACATGAGGCTGGGTGAAGATAATACTGCTGTCGCGGAAAAAGGATGGTGCAGCGTGGGCTTTAGCATAGTCCTTCTCCTGTCGTTGCATGTTTTGGTTATTAGTAAATAAATCCGACCTGGAAGATTCTTCATCGCGAATAGTTTGGTCTCGCCACTCGTTTCGAACGGGCTGTCGGAGATGCTGCGAGCCAAGTAAAACTTTGATAGTGCGTGAGTGTCCCCCCGCGGCCGCAATATGAAGACAAGAGTTGCCCTCATTGTCCGTAGCCTCCAGGGCTGTCTCAGCAAGAACCGCTGAGGACTGATGAAGCCAGTAAAGGGTCCCTGCCACAAGCACGGTGTTTCCATTCTCACATGCCAACAAGAGAGCATTACGACCGCTTGCATCTGTCTTAAAAGGGTCTGCGCCATGGTGTAGCAGTGCCTGAACTATCTCCTCTTGTTGGAGACTGGTTTTCACCTCCATTCTCGCTGTTCGGAGATCGAACTTAAAAGCAGCTTCTCCTCGTTTGCCTTGGTAGTAAGGATCGTCAAGGCTGCTATCTATTTCGGCAGATGAGTAAGTGAGGTCGTATTCAGGACATGGATTAGAACAAAGAGCCTGTAGCGGTGTCATACGGTGGTCGTCATCAACATCGGCTGTAGCACCGTGCTCGAGCAGTAGTAGGACGAAATCCCTCTTCATTTGATGGATAGCAAGATGCAAGGGTCGACTGCCGCCATTGCCGGCAGCATTGATATCGAGGGAGCCTTCACCTAACAATGCTGCCATATCATTATGATGCTCGTGGTCAGACCTGTCCCGGTCGGCGCAGATGAGATGCAGCAGATTATTGAAACCCTGTCTAGCCACCCTCGGGTCGGCGCCTTTGCGCAGCAAGTAGAACAAAGCGGAAGTGTGGGGTCTCCAAAAAGAACGGGGGTTCTGACTTTCGACAGCAGAATTCTAACGCATCATTCAACTGGTCCTGCAAGTATGGTTCAGGAATACTGTCAGTAAGGATATCAAGGATTAGCTCCTTATAACCTGGAAGGCAGCCCTGGGCTGTGCCGACTCGAAGCGCTGGCGAAGTCCTGGTGGCAGATTCATAGACATCAACTCCCAACACGACCACCAGATGCCGCACCAGTTGGTACTTGAGAACCACCAATGTGTCAGGAAGCTCCAGGACAATAGTCAAGATACTTCTGTCGGCGTGTCTCACAGAGGGCTTAGCTCCGTTTGCGAGAAGGAACATGAACTTGTCCAAGCTCGAGTCTTCCAAAGCTCGCACAAGCGGGGGATAGCCTTTACTGCCGCCATCATTGGGGTCGGCGCCATGGTCGAGAAGCAGTTTCATGGCTTCTTCGGTGGTCTCGTTCATATACGCGGCGATATAGAGCGGAGTCTGGCCTTTACTATTCTCAGCGCTGGCTGAGTAACCGCCAATGCGCAGCAGGAGTGTCCATCATTTTTTTGCACAACGCCTCATCGTGTCCGAGACCTGAGCTGGCTAGCCTCTGGAATACCGTAGATTGCACTAAAGCGTGGAACGCAGGTTTGGGATGCAATAAGGACCATGGTGGTCTCTTGATCCTACCTCGAATAGGGATTCCGTTGAAGCACGCTGTCGCAAACCCATTTTGTTCTGCAGAAGGAAATGCATACCCGAGGGCCTCCATAACGTGAGGCCATGAGGTATTTGGCAGAGAAGAGCGGTGATCAAGTGGCTCAAGAACAGCACCTTGGCGGACCAGATACATCAAGACCTCGTACCAGCAACGGTCTACTGTACCAATTACCTCCCGTATCAGGTCCTGATACATGATTTGATGGTCTGTGCCCTGTGGTATTGAGTCCTGATCCACGAAATCGTAGCCCGTGCCCTATCACGGCAGATCAGATGGCTTAATAACAGTAATTTCCCCATAGTTATGTATAGGTTAGCTCCTTTCGAATCTTCTCGCTTACTACTTTGCGATCAAGCAATAAAGTTCTAAATATGGATGGTTGATGATAATATCTTTTCCCGCCCCCCAGTCCTTAATCGATCCAAGGTAATCATTCGCAGGCGATTTGAGTCAAATCCTCCACCAAAATGGGCATGCGGGTCAAGGCACTAGGCCATGTATTGCCTCAAGGGTGATTCTGCAAGTGCATCTTGTAAAAGTATCCTTTGTCCTTGGAGCCTCCATTTGTCTTGGCTTTTTATGTATATGCCTAGATCGGGATAGTCATTTGGGAGATGAAAGCAGTCCCTACTACTGCTAGCATCGACAGTGCTCCTAATGCTTCAACTTCACCTGACGAGGAAAAAACTGAATGAGAGTATCTTTATATGATCGTAATAACGAAACATCAACTCAAAGGTGGCCATTTACCTACCAGATCTGTTTTTGGCTACTGATACCCCCGAATGACCAAAGCCCTAACCCTGCCATCGCACGACGTCCATAAATGTTCCTCGACAAGCGATGATACATAAGACTGCGGCTGCCCATGTTATGCCATTTGACCTATGACCAGTTGTGATGCATACCTACTAACCTCTTCGGTAAAGTTAGGTTATTTTTACCTGAGGGCCTAAACTATATTGCAAACATTCGTCAACAACTGGGCTGTTTCGTCTGTCATCATCATAACTTGCGATGCTGTATAGACAATAGATCGAGCTGAATTCCTTGTTTTGCTGCTTTGTCCTAGCATCGGAGACGCCCTCATGTTTGTTTACGGATCATAGATACAAAACTATCAAACACTCATGATCTGACGCCTTCGTAACACAAGCTATTATATCGCCTCATGTACATGGACCTGCTCCTTAATCCTTCCTGGATGTTTCATCCTCGTGCCCGGCTCGTCCGGCAAGGGGGTATCCCAAAATAGTACATTGTCCCCCCATTAACAACACATGAAATAATGGTCCCTTCTGCTGTGTTCATCAGAATGCGTGTCGTGGGATCAGAGAGCTGCGCATTGGTGACTTCTGATGGGGGCCAGAAAAGATCGTCCTTTGAGAGCCTATCGTTGGAATGATTCGCGGAGAAGGTTGAAGGGCGGGGACGACGTCTAGATCGAGCAAGGCGAATTGAAGAAGCACGAGAAGAACGGGCAGGCCTGGTCGTTCGCGGCGATAGATGTCGTAAGGATTTTATCGTGTGAATCATCATCTGATCCTGATGCGCTCTGCCTTTTGCTTTAGCTTGCTGCGAAGTTGTCTCCATCGTGATGCTGCTTTCTTGCTGGAAGGCTGCAGAACCTTGGGCAGAAAAGTCGCCCTGACCTCATTTAAATACCGTGGATTATTACTCTTGAAGCTGATTTCCAGCCATGTAATGCTGATCGCAATTTCGGACATAAGGATCGAAAGAGAACTGTTGGCTCTAATGCTGTACTCCAGAACCACTTAGTCTTAGATAGAGCCAACAGCAAACTTTTCCTCCCGATCAAAACCAAACAGTCAGCCGCATTCTTTTCTCCTCTCATCGGTGGGGTCGTTCATTTCCCTTTGCAAAATGCTCAGGGAGACCCACATCGTGTTGTCTTCCACAGGTCAGAATATATGATCATTTTACCGCAACGCTCGACGTACTCGCAATACGTGCATAGAGTAACGAAGACCACCGGGAGAATCGCATGTCTTTATGCCAAACCCAATGTTGTCGCACGTACATCAACATCCTCCCTTCGCGCCACCGACCTCGACCACTGGTTTCTTTGTCTCATATGCAGAGGCATTTCGCGCAAGATCATGCGACTTGGCAACAGGGATGCCCCGCGGAAATGCGCGGCCTGCAACAACCAATGCCCTGCCAGGAAGCAGGAGGTAAATAAGGCCAAGGCAGCCTTTAAAACGAGACCCAGGTACCACTTAGGACTAGAAAGCTTTGTCGCCAGGATCATGACCGGCATCAGAACACGGGATCGGCAAATCGAATCAAATACGATCGCCAGGACGGGACGGCCTACCTTAGAACCAGCGCTGTCCACAAATCAAATCCAATCAAACAAACTGCCAAACAAATCAATGTCGCATCACAGAGTCCCATAATTATTTCCTGCCAAGTTACGGAAATGAGCCATCCCTGTGCTCAACGGCTACGCTTACTCCGGTCCCGGGCCGTTTGTCATAGGCGCATTTTTTAGTGTAACTGTCAGATATTGATGCAAAAGAACTAATAATAGCTAGAGACGACGAGAGGAAAACGATATCTCCAGGGCAAGCTCGATTTCGTGAGATATGATACGGCAGTCCACTGACTGTCTGGACTCCGCAGAGATGCTCGGCCATGTGATCTTCTCTGTACTCTTCTCTGTATGCGTTTTCTTAACACCCTGACCCTGGCCTACGGGTATGGGTACCAGGGTAGTCTTCCAAAGCATTTGACCCTAGTTCAACCCTAGCCTAAGCTGGTCGAACCCTGGAAGAGAGGGAGCGTTGCTGTATGCATTTAGGTCGACTTTTGGCGGAGGGAGCGTCAAATTGCGACGATAATTTATCCAATGACCCAGATGTTATCGTCGCATCTCTTGTTTCATTTAACAAGGAGGTCCTTACATATCATTTTTAGTTGGGTTTCATGCACCGTAGCCCAGTTAGCCTTACAAGGGGATGGCGAGAAAATGTGAACGGAACGCACAGCTAACCCACAAGGATTTAGTTAGTTGTTACGGTCCGAGATTTTTCGGTATGTTGTGCCCCCGTTAGCGAAAAGAGCATTGACTCACAGATAGAGACTAAAGCGCTGATCCAGCTGCATTACCCACCAATGGCCGATGGACATTTGCTACAGAAATTCAGTAATTTCACGCGTCGCTTGATTCCCCTCAATATCCTCATCAAATTTATCACCGCTGGCTTCGACAAGTTCTGTTCATTTATCCAACTCAATCGGGTCTGCAAACTCATGTAGCCCGTGATAGCTGGAGCTGGCGGTGAGGTATTACGGTTATGAGGGAAGGCGGGTTTGTCCCGTCTGTGGGGACAAAGCTCAGTTTCCGCCCCTTAATTCTTTTCGCCCAAGCTGTCCAAAACATGTTAAGGTTTATTATTCAGTTCCTATATATAGCGGAAACAATTATGGGTACTTTTTTTTTTTTTCTCTTTCTTATGGCTGGTAATGAGTTCTTTGGCAATAAACCCTCTATTTTTACTATTAATTTTTAATTTTTTTTTTTTATTTTTTTTTNNTTTTTTTTTTTTTCTCTTTCTTATGGCTGGTAATGAGTTCTTTGGCAATAAACCCTCTATTTTACTATTACTATTAATTTTTTTATTTTAATTTTTACTTAATCCTGTAACTAAGATGAGGTTCTTTCCTTTTATTTCCTTGTGTTTTCTGTTTTCTTTCTTATAGTAAACTTAACAGGGTTTGGGGTAAATCAAGGCACCAGAGTTCCAAGCAGGAACATGAGTAAGCAAGAATGGCGAGTTTGTCTGAACAGGGTCATCTTGACGTTAATCTAGCGGTTCCCGGTCAAGCCGGATTCAATATATGACGCGATCCTAATCCGTAATTAGCGTAGATCTTAAGACGACGCTGAAATCAACAACCCGCATGAGTGTCAGGTCTTGTGATGCTGATGTCTTGGCAAATGGCTGGTCAGTATCTGTGACGGGTGTTGAGGGCCGCTAGAGGGGGTCCAAAAAAAGTCTGACGGAAAGGCCGGGAGCGAAATGGGACGGCAGGGCGGACGTCTAAACCCGTCTAGATAGACAGCTAAGACGAATGAGGCTATACAACACGCATTGACTAGTGGATGGATGTGAAAGCGCTTACTAGCTGCATTAGATTGGTTGATCAGCTCAGGCACAAGGCCTGCCCTCCCCAGCCTCTCTCCTTTTCCCCTTGAACTAACCCAAAGAGATATAGATTTATGAATGAAGAAAGTACTGTTATTCCCGCATGAGTTTCAGAAGCATTAAGGCGCCCCGGAGGAAAAAAGTCCAGCGAAATCGTTTACACTAAAAATCGCTGATCTGTCACCAAATCGTTTTCGCTGTTTTATTTCCCCTACTAGCAAGGGCAATAAAGAGAACAGACAGATACAGGTTATACCCGTTGGCTCGAGCCGGG
>JAAOAN010000746.1:0-40814 GCA_013396205.1 Fusarium mundagurra
GTCTGCGAATAATACCTAGGGAAATAAGTGCAGCTGGTGTACTCCCGATCGAGAACGTAGATGTGACCACGGCTGAAAGCAAATGTATCTCACCCAAGGAAGAATATTGCCAGTAGTTCAAGTTGAGATGCATTAGCGTGGTGATTCATCCATGGACAAGGCTCTGTCGAGATGGAGCCTCAATCATGGTGGTCGGCATTTATCTCCTCATACTGCAACGGCAGGACAACCTGGCCACAAATGACTCTTCAACTACAGTAGAACGGCAATCCATGGCGGGCTGAATGGAAACCCAAAACCCTGGCCCGCCAAGTGCAGCGGAACCCAACAGACGGGATGCTTCGTTCTGGACCGGTGAGACTCCACTGCAGAGGCTGAATCAGACCAGATTCCAATTTGCTACATGAATGTGGCTTCAGGCTGAACAACCATTACCCTAATGCCATTCCTCATACAGCCTCGAACAAAATGAGCCCATCAAATAGCTTCATCACTAATAGGCAGTTCAAGGTTGTAGTAAAAATGTGTTTATAGCTGGTTGGAGTTACCTGTCAAAAAGATCAGGCAGTAAGCGTCCGATACTTGCCAAAAAAGCTCCCCGCTCTTTGGCTGGATCGGGATTATATGTGGCTTATGCAGGGTGATATCTTGGTGCCACAAAAGCCACATAGGTTATTGCTGCAGTAAGCAATTAGCTTTAGCATGCACTCAGGTGTCAATACCTCGGCGGAGCGGCCTATGTTGTACAAGCAGCACGGGGCGGATGTGAAGGCCGGCGTACTGGAACTACCTGCATATGACAATGTGAGTGGGAATACCCTCTGATTAACTGCTTTTTTGTGGTTTTGGGAGTCGAGCTCCGGCGCCGGGTTACCCGAGAAGACAGGAGCCGCTTCCAGAGGGCCGAGCCTACGCTGCGGGGGAAGCCAAGTCTCAGCTTCCAATGTTTTTTATTTGACCATATTATCCTATTACCCCGTCTTTGAAATATATAGACTTGTTTTAAGGCTGCCTTTCTCCTTTCAGAAAAACCTTTTAGCAACACCTTACTGTTAATAAAAATAGTAAATTTAAAACTCCCTTTTACTTTAAAGATAGCTATAAAAAAGGTAGAGATCGCGCAAGCTCTTTAGAACACTAGAAAAGGGGTTACTTAAAGCATAGAAGGCTTATTATTAATGTATTATTAACAGAGATCTAAACCGCGTTAGCGAAGCATATACCTCAGACTGTATTTAAAGAAACTAAAATTCTTTTTTCTTAAGAAGAAATGAAATTATTCGTTTCCTCATGAAGAAATGAGAAAGGGAAAAATCATATCAATTGCAAAAGGAGGTTTTTACTTTCACAGACAATCGCATCGCTGTCCAATTCTGGTACGAATATCAAGACGCCCAAGACAATATAAAATGGAAAATATATTACAGGCTAGAGGACTGGATGTTTAACAAAGAGGGCAAGATAAAGAAACGAATGATGTCTGGGAACGACTTGCTTTTAGTCCAGGAAGGCAATGGGACGGGTCGATGGTTTCCGGATGGCGTGGATATAGACAAGGTACAGATTACTGCCGAGCATTGGTGACAACGGATGGCCGATCGTGCTGAAGTACGTTCCTCTTTATTGCGCCCTGTTGGCAGGAGACGGATATTGCGATATAGCTGTAGAATTGTCAATTGTAGCCAGATTGAATACCGTTTAATAATATTTACTAAATAATGTCTGCATTAGTTCCCCGGCCCCCTTACTTAGCTAATGTACGTTATTGTAGGTGTGATCCGACCGCCTGACAGGCAGTAGGGCCTCTAAGGGTTACAGCATGGCCATCTATGCCGGCTAGGATAGAGCCATAGATTGGATCATGCTATTTATGCGCTTAGCAGTTTTATAGCCGGAGCTTGGTTTAGAGGCTGTGATTGGACGTGGCGCGTGGCGTAGACGACTCTTTTCCGGTCCAATATCTCGGAGCTCGGAGTACCCACCCAAACTCCCCTACAGGAACTTAATGTGCCACTGAGATTCTAGCGCCCCATCATTCATAGACCTATTATATCTCAAAAGTAACTCCTCTAAACCCTCTTATCCCCCTCTAAGATTCAGCGAAGAGTGTATTATTTACCCGACCTTTTTTCTGTTTACCTTTATATCATGCGACAAGAACGGGTTTTCTTAAAACGTTAACAATCCCTCCTGGGTACTTACTTCACTCAGGGTATCCTCCCGTGAATCAGTATATCAATCTCCGCGCAGCGGCCGGTCTTTCCACAAAAGCCATATCTCAAGCCAACGCAATATCTGTTGGTAGCTGGTATGGCTGTTTCATCACTTCTGCGGATGGCAAGTCGCTCATTGGAATGGGACGTATTATCGGGGACGGAGGCTGGTACTTTCATATCGCGGACATGGCCGTTTACCCAGATCACCAGAGACGAGGCCTCGGCGACATTATTTTGAAGAATCTTCTGGATAAAATATCGGCAGACGCCCCAAAAGATAGAAAGCCCTATATCTCTCTATTTGCCGATGAAGCCGGACGCAAATTATATACCAATAACAGGTTCATAGACGCGGGGTCTGGTCAACTTGGAATAGTGCTACGGCTATTATAAACATTTATCACACTTGTCGGCATTAAAAACCGCATTAAGTGAGATAAGTTCAAGACACAAATCTTTTCACTTGTGAGGTCAGGGTAGATTATGTGATGAAGATGGGTCTTAGACACGAAAGCGAAAGTTGACAAGGATCTATCCTCCTAGCTCTTACTTATCCCCTGCTAGCGCTAAGTTCTTTAACCCTTTAGCGCCTATAAGGGCCTCAAGATATTTAGAGCTCATATCCTCCATAGTAGTGCCACCAAGAGCCTTTCCAACAATGTGTCCAAGGAGCTCGGCATGGGTTATAATACCTAAACGAATAGCATCGTGCATCAGGTCATACAGATCGTGCTGGTTAATACCACGACGAATACGCTCTGCGATTTCATCAATAACTCAATGATAACACTTCAAGGTTCTATTGCTGAACTCACTTTTCATAGCGAAATCTCGACCTTTGCGGATCTTGATTTCGTACTTTTTCAGCTCTGTCGTCTCGTACTGCGTCTTCACGCCAACTTCGTGTCCCAAGCTAGTAACTGTATAGTCAAGCCCGCCCCTGATGCTTTCAAACTTGAAGTACTTTTCAGGAACTGGTTCTGCGTTTTCTCAAAATGTTAGTCAGGCCTGGGTCCTCCCTTGAGCTTATCTTGCTTACCCTGACCTTTGTCTTTGGCGATTTTGATTTCATTCTTGTTAATAATGTCAAGGCCCAATTCTTCAGCAGTTATGCCGGCTTCTCGTAAAGTATTGCAAATGATATTATCGTCCTCTATAACCAGTAAGTCTTAAATCTGCATACGAAGAGGTGAAATTACTGTATATAATAATGCCATGCTCAAAACGCGATTCTCCTGAGTAGCAGATTAAGAAAAATACGTCTACAAAGCCAATAAGCCGAATCTTGCCGTCCCACCGCAACCCATTGACAAGTATGTCCCATGGATGTATATCACTATGTGGTATCTATCAGTCTATAATCTATTAGATAGATTGGGGGGTGTATATACTAGTCACATTCGACGCTTTTTAGATTGACTGATCTGTCAAATGTGTAAAGAACCCGGTGATAGGAGGCCATGATCAGATTGGGAGTGAGAACTAGGAGAGTCCTTTCAGATAAGAAAGAACGAAAGGAAATGGTCACTCTGCGGCTCGAGCCATTAAAACACTGATCATTTCACATATTACCAGACGTACCCCATGCTTCAATGTGCATCCACTAGCGTCGTGGCAGCTTTTAACAGGCCGGGGTAGCCGGCTGGCCAAGCAGGTTTACTCTCCCACTAAACCCGTTAAAGGATAGTGACAGCTTGATGACCAATTAGCAGAAAAAAGATTACAACAGCTTCTTAAGGGTACATTGGTTGGGAGGCCATAAATAACTGGATACGGAGATGGTAATGAACTCAGCTCATGCAAAGCTTTTGCAGCGTCTTGTCGGTGAATGCTGTTATAACTCATGATTGGCCTTTTGGTGCATGGGCCGTTGAACTTCAGCTCAGCCGGTCTGTAGATCAATTAACGAAATTAGATGCTTACTTCACGTTACGTGGCCAGCAGACGCATGTAAGCCAATAGTTCGGCGCCTGAGCCAATCATGACCGTCTACAATCAGCCACACAGAATGAAAACTTGACTTCTGAAATGGCACCTTCTCTAACAGGTCATTGATATGATTCCAGGTGACTCGCGGTAGTAAGAATATTTCGGTTGCTAACTTGGTTGCTCTCACGATAGTACAGTTGGGAAGTAATCACCTATGCATTTCTATTTGCTACTTTTTGTAGATCCAAGGCAGCCGAATCTCTTTTCTGAATCAAGTTCAACACCTGACGGTTGAAACAGGAAACCTCTATCATGGATAACATCACGGAAAAGATAGTAAAGGTCACCGACATGAACACATTCGCAGATCTTACTCCAGACCATCTCAAGAAGATGTTCAATGACATCGGCGGCAGCCCAGAAAAACTCCGTACCATCCTGAATCTATGGTTTGTTCCAGACTTTAAGCCGACATTTGTTGCACCGCAAAAGTATTCTCTCAGCGGGCTACATGATATCGACCTTATTGATACACCAGGCGTGGAGCCGGCCCAGCGGCCCCTTCGCCTGATTGACCTGGGAACGGGCAATCTGGTTGATGTTTGGAATACTAGTCCCTTGGATTCGTACTGCATGCTGTCGCATCGATGGAAGGGAGATGAGATCACCTTGGCTCACATCAAGCGAGCAAGAGAGAAGAACTTGGAGCGCACCAGAGGTGGGCAGCTGGCAGACCACGATGATGACATTCGCCTTGTTCTTGAACAATCCAAGCTTGATATTATCGAGCAAGAAGAGGTCATCGTGTCTCTGTTGGGTAACAACCCCAAAAGGATGACTGTGGGGAGCCTTCTCGAGATGAGGGTTAATGCTAGCGACGCCAGGGCCCAAGTCAACTGGGCACGGCAGAACAGAGATGCCAAAAGGGCCAAGGTTGAGCGCTGCAGCATGGAGAAGGATATGTTTGATCATCTCATTGACCGCGTACATCGAGAGATCCAAGAGAAGATAGAGGAGGGCACGGAAACTTCCAACAACTGCGCTAATACGAAGCCCACCACGTCTCCAATGGTTGGAGAAGCAAACAAAGAGTATGCAGCAGCTCATGAGATGCTCAACGCTGCGGCTGAAAGACAGAAGGATGTAGATGATGATGCCGAATTCTTGCGAGGTAAGGGCCAACTTGTCGATGCTATAGACGAAATGATGAGCCGCCTGCAGCGGTGGAAGTCCGCTATGAAGCTTCAATACTCGATGAATGAGGCTCGCAGCATCTTTCAGACAAATGTGTTTCCGAATCGAGGTGCCTATTATATCTGGTCCGACACTTGCTGCATCGACAAGCTCAATTATGGAGAATTATCACAGTCGCTCTCGCTCATGGGTGATTGGTACGCGAATGCCGAGTTCTGTCTAGTGCATCTTGACACGGACTGGCGGGTAGCTGATGCCGTAAATGACTACAAGCAGTTCAAGGGCGAACCAGGCGTCTCAGAGGCCAACATTGCAACTTTCAAGGCCATTGATGGGATAGAACCCGAATGGGCAAGTCGTGCGTGGACGCTTCAAGAACTGGTCATGAGCAAGATGGCCTACTTTATCAACTCGGAGTGGAAGTCACTTAGCCGACCTGTCGAGAGCCTAGGATACACCTATCCTTTGATCCCCTTTATTGAGCTCTATACACGTGGGGACATAGTCAACATGTACTCAGAAGCCTTGGGAACCAAAGAAGCCAGAAACAAAACTTTGAACGGAATAGGAAACTCCAAGGCCCTTGAATCACTCCTAGGAGAGGATGACGTTACTTTCGACAGTTGTGATGATGGAGACGAGCAAGCGTTGGAGAGAGTCAAGTTCGCGGTCCGCCTCATCTCCATCCTTCACGCTCTAGGATTCAGATTTCCAACTGACATGACTATTGAGACGGCCATTGCTGAGATGACCCGTTCTGTTTATCTTGCAGCCTGGAACCTAGTCAAAGACCAGAAGGGCGAATCGAGCAGACATAGTCAAGAAATTCTCCAGGAGCTCAAAGGGTACATGTTGCCTACCCCAAGACCAGAAGATTTGCTCACCGAGGTTGGGGCGCAGGAAGTATTGAACTTTGTCATTGTATGTCTTGTTGCCGAGACAAAGGACCTCATTCTGTCAGACCGAAGGTTGATCGCAAACATGGGCCATGCAAACCAACTAGAGTCTTGGAAGAGAGGAGTCATTCGCAGCGGTTTCTCAGCTCAGCAAGTCTTGCAGCTTTCCTGTCGGCGCAAAGCAACTGTGCCCGTTGACCATGTATATTCTCTCATGGGAATTCTTGGCGTTCGCTTCCAATCGTTCCACGCCGAGGGCTATCCAAAGGCGTTGGCTCGTCTTCTCGACGAGGTCATCATCAGCCACAACGATGTTTCGGTCTTCAATTGGGCAGGTGCCGATATGGGAAGCTCTGTTCGCGGGCGTTCCATGTACCCCGCGTCTCATCAGGCGTATAGCAACGAGCAAGACCGTGGTCGGCGTTACAACATGATGATATCAGCAGAAGTTCAGAGAAAACGCAACGAGGTCATGGTAGCCTACCAGTGTGTCATAAAAATTCTTCGAGATGCCATAGACTGTATCAGAGTCAAGGGTCGTGAAAACATCCCTTTGGAATGGGTCCGCGAAATATCCAACTTGATCCGGGAGTCGAGCTTCGATGGTCTTTATGCTGAAATCAACAACATTGGAAAGATCCTGCTATATATCAAGTACCACTGTGCTCAACCCATTGTTCCTCCACCTTGGGCTAGAAACCAGTCTCCCCCGGAAATAAACCCGTCACCGGCCCAGGAGGAAAAGAGCAGTTGGGGCTTTGACAAGCCATCATTATCGAACATGAAGATTTCTTCCGGCATCAAGACTCCAAAGATTCCGAAATTTGGGAGTGTGGGGGTCAGTAAACCGTCATTTGGAAGGCATCATTCTGAACCAGTGGAGAAGGTCGTTGCGGAAAAGCCATTATCATCTGACCGACCAAAACCAACAACATCTGAGGTACCCGAGTGGATGTCAATGGACCAACAAGTGATGGATTATTTGCGGGAGCAATCATCAGCAGATCAGAGCTCTAAGAAAGAACGTTGCTTACCCAGTAAGATCCAAGAACTCGAGTTCAAGATGATTGATCCAGAGGCCACGACACAACGCCATAGAGACGAAGCAAGTGACTCTTCTCTCATTACTTTCACCTGCCCAAATCCAATCATTATCAATAGCTCGGGAATCGAAGGCATATTCGATATTCAGCGCATCATTGTTACTATGACTGATCGCGAGAAACTCGTGAGGCAGGTGGCGAGAGCGGCGAGTCCAAAGCAAAAGATTTCGGGCTGGTGCATCATCAGTACAGGGTTCGCCAGTGTTGTCGTCAACTTTTCCTGTGAGCAACACATGCTGAAGAAACAACTCGATGTTGAGCAAGCAGTCGAGGACAAGATCATCAAGGAAGATCGAGCTAGGAAGCTCCACAATCACTTGGACATTCACAGGACCCTTGGATCATTAGGCAATGAGAATCAGTCCAGCGACGCAGAAAGGACCGGTAATAGTGATGTTAATAGTTCCAAACCCACAAAAGAGGAACAGGCCACCATGAGAATCATTGATTTCATCCAAGAGCCACAGGTTGAACTTGTCGCAGGCGAGTGGGTTCTGGCGCGATTCTCTGGAACCCCAGGGGCCAAATGGTTCCTCTGCTACTTGGAACTGGGTTCGACTCACTCATTCTACGGCCGACGCATTGCAACGACCGATATCGACTTTTCCAACTCGGCGGTTGAGCCTGGGTTGGTAAATGCATGGCAAGCGTACATGGGACGAAAGAAGAGAAAGATGTGCAAAATATTGAACACGTACATCAAGAGCTTTGAAAGTGCTGTGAAGAGCCAGGAAAGGCTCAGTAGAACTTCGGACATTGCTAATCATAATTACGAAAGGCTTAAGGAGGCAGGGAAGGAGAGCCTCGAGAGGGTAATGAGCGCAGGGTCTTCATCGTCTTCTACGCTCAAGCAGCCCCTTGATGAGAACTCGCAAGCCGAAAAAGGCTTGGAGAATGTGGACTCAGAGGATGACGGTGAATCTGGGAGTGGGCTTTTTGATGATCTACTCGCTCAAGGCAGAGAAGCTGCCACGGCATTCGGCGATTATACTGTCCTCGCCGTGTATGAAAAGATTTGTGAGATGCGTGCTGAGTACCTAGACAGGCACCTAGCTACTTCGGTGTTGAACAAGACTCCCAAGGGACTTCAGGCAGCGGTGGAAAGCGTGGATGAGAACAAGGGCTTCCTCCCTGCCATGTTTCATTCATCTAGGCGTGTGCATATGTTTTAATAAGTTGGCATAATAGGTCGATGTACTTGCTGGTATAATACTTAGGTATATAGTATGTTGTATCTAGCTCAGTATCCCACTGGGGAATAGGTACACTTCATACGATAGTGTACTGTAGTCGGGATGACCCTGATCAGCTAACCTATTGAAAAAGTCTTCTTTTACTGCCGGCACTTAGTTTAATACGAGGTATAAGGGAATTACGCATGGGCCATACACTGTTGACTTAAAATGGAATATCCGTTTCTGCTTTGTACTACGAGTCGAAACTGATAAGTCGCAGTGTTCTGAAGGATGGTTATTTCGGTGTCGCGGATGTGCATTCGTTCTGTATGCACATTTTGGGCTTGTCTGGGCTTGTCTATGGAGAAGGCTTATACCATTAGCAGGAGCTGAATGGACCGACGTGAGACACTAACAACTTCATAACCGTCCTCTCGTCGTCTCGGGGATACTGGAGGTAAATAACAAAGAGGCCCCTTCGCATCGCGTCCGTCTCAACGTAAATCTGGGAGGCAGCTATCATCGAGGCCGTCAGTACAAGTAGCTGTAGCGGGAACGTCTCCTAGATACCTTCTGACGATGTGAATTGGAATTCAACCATAGCAGAGATAGTAGTGCGTAGGGTTTCACTAATATTGAATGATGTACAGTCAATCTCCTTCACACTAACTGTATCTCCCTACGATTGATACTTCACTTCCGAGTCCCATTTTACTTCGTTAGTTCAGCAGCTGGTCAGACTTCTCGAGGATGGAGCAAACTCACGGTGAGGTATTGTGCGGACAATATCATCTGCCGAGCTACTGTCATTGCCCTCTCCGTAGACGATCAGTATGTCGGCTTTTTACCCTCTTCAAAGGCGCTTCGTGGGAGGACCGCATCGTCAAGTATGCGTTCTAAATTGATTGTCTTATAATGAAGCATCTGGACATATTTGATTGACTCGCGCAGGTAATACCCATTTCTAGAGGTAAACTAGACGGCGGTGATAGATTTGTGTCCCGTTGCGGCATTACTGTCGTCACATTATGCGGTTAACGGTATCGATGAGACGGTGGAAGTTGAAGAGAATTACCTGATAGTGTCCAGGATATTTGCCTTTGGACAGCCTGTCTCAAGATCTGACACAAATGAAAGCATCGTACTCGTGTCACGTTGGAGCATTTGTCTCGTTTGAATGACGCTGAGACTGTGCACAAGCAACTCTTCGAAATCATGCATAACTGTGAGCATAGCGATTAGTCAACTAGCAACATACAGTAAAATGATAGTGGTCCTGACCATCTGGCGACAAACCCTTTAGGACCAAAGTTGTGAGATGGTTCGTGACCCTGTTAGCCATTTTGTACAGGAGCCAAGACCTCTCATTGCCAGCAATACGAACAGCGAAGCTAAGCGGTGACACTGTATAGAATCTTCAGCTTTCCCTGAATTCTACCTAGGTGGTCAAGGAAACCTACACCCATACACCTCTACTGCTGATTGGTGGTTTGCCGAGTTAGTACCAGAATCGTGACATCGGCAGATGAACAGCTGACTGCTTTCTAGTGATTTGCTGTAGTACGCGCCAGAGACCTTCTTGCTGAGAGAGGCTTGGGGGCATACTAAGATACATATCTGGCCCGATTGCGTAAATAACTGAAAGTAGAGGCAGTCTGATGGAGCTGTTGTGGCTTCGTTTGGTGTGCCGTTCGCAATGGCAGATGCCGATTCTGTTGCGTCCTTCAAGTTATCCACGAACCACTTGTGTATATCGGTCAACATTACTGACACCCGATCAATGTCGTTCTGTAAGTGGTCTGTCTGGGACCTATATTTCGTCAATGTGACCTGCCATGAGATGTCAAGTCGAGGGGATTGTTACGTAACAACTACACCGAGGATGAGGTTCAAACTGTTGGTTCGGATAGTCAATTCACTTTTGAGCGCAGCAAGGTCGCCGCCTTTGGTAGTCCATTCAATCTTTTTCCAGTTTGCTTTTAGTGTACGACTCCAGCGTTTTACCCGAGCCTGGGCTGGGTCATCTAGCATCCATATTGAAGACTCCAACTACAGGCGCTGACCACAGCCAGACATCTCAAGAGCAGTCTCCTCACGTCACAACGTCTATCCAATGCCGTTTGCCTTGTTTCCCGACATCCACTACGATGAACGCGAACCGCCTCCTCCTGACCACGACTTGGGACAGGGTAATGAATATTACCAGTTCCTAGACCCTAACAGGCAGGAACTTGATGCCCAGCGGCACTGGTATCCTTGTGCTCATGTCGGCGCATTTCGCCAGCAGCACGGCGATGTACAAGGCCCGGTGGAGGTGGAAAATCATGACCAAGACCCGCACCGAAAGGGAATTCTATCTCCTCTGTCAACATCAGTCAAAGTGCAAATTATCCATGATACAGCAAGGTTCAACGTCATCCAGCTCTTCAGGAACGAGTCCTGCAACATCAAACAAGGAATGTACCAGTTCCCATTGCCGCTTGATGCCACCGTGACGAGCTTCGACTGCCGCATCGGCCCCAATAAAATCATTCACGGGAAGGTCAAGGCGAGCGAAGATTCTCAGTACGAATTCAACGAGGCGCGCCGTCAAGGCCGCGCTGGCGGCTTGATGGAGCAGCAAACGGCAGAGATCTTTACGATTACCTTTGCGAACATCCCCGCTCGCACCAAGATGCAAGCTGAGCTGTCTTTCATGTGCTTCCTCAAGCACCAAGTGGCAGTAGATCACCAGATCTTCACTCTGACCGTGCCAACGTTTATTGCGCCCCGATACGGCGATGCGCCTCCCGGGGTCGGGATGGTAACTCGAGACAGCCACCTACTAAGTCTCAGCGTGGAAGTACTATCAGCCGAAGAACTCATCTCGGTGAAGAGCGAAACACACGCCATTAGATGCAATAGAGGTATGGGGCCCGCACCCTGCCAGACATGGGACGACTTTGTCACAAACCGCGATAATGACGCTGGGACTTCGAGAGCTGCCTCGGTGGAGCTTGGAGATCGACTAACGAGCCTCGACAAGGATCTTGTTATTACCATCGACACGGCCCTTTCAGACCATGCAGAAGCTCCACTGGCATGCCTTGAGACGCACCCAACACTGAGAAACCACAAAGCGTTAATGTTAACCCTCCCTCCGGAGCTCATGACAGCTGCCGCAAACGGCGTTTGCGATAGCGATATTATTTTTCTTGCGGACCGCTCAGGCTCAATGGCCGATAAAATCGAGGGTCTCAAGTCAGTCATGATGTATTTCATTGGCGGCATCCCCCGGAATCGACATTTCAACATTTGGTGCTTTGGAACTGGTTATACATCTCTTTGGCCACAATCAAGGCGCTTAAATGAAGTTTCTCGACAAGAAGCCATGGCTTATGTCCATAACGAGTTTGCAGCAAATATGGGCGGAACTGAGATTCTCTCCGCTCTTCAGGAAATCTGCAAAGCCAGTGGAGGCCAGCGCTCGATGGATGTCATTGTTCTGACCGACGGCGAGGTCTGGTCCGCCCCACAAACAATTGATTTTGTAAGAAGCAGGTGGCTGATTAGCGAGGGCTGGATCCGATTCTTTTCTCTTGGGATTGGCGCAGCTGTCTCCCATGAATTGATTGAAGGCATCGCCACAGCCGGCGGTGGCTATGCAGATGTTATTACATCCGCCAGCTGCGGTGGCTGGGAGGATCGAGTCGTCGCAGTGTTGAACGCTGCGACTACGGGCCACATCGGCTCGTTAGGCATGAAGCTAGAGTGGCAAGAAGAGGGAAACCTGAAATCTACTCTCAAAGTCAAGCAGTCGCCAAATGATGTCTCAAAAATCAGTCCCTTCCCTTTCTCCGGAACCGGATATTCCTATTGTTTGACTCGGGAGAGCCGCTTCCGGTGTTGAAGCACGTCGTTCTCCAGGTCAGGGAGCCCAACGGCAATACTATTACCAAAACTATACTACCCAAGCGTCTACATCAGTCAGACACTTTCATCCACAAGCTAGCAGCTCGGGCATTGCTGGGTGGCCTTGAACGAGGAGAAAGTTGGCTTCACAGAGGCAGACACGCCTATGGAGGAATCGCCCCCTCCGATTCCATGATTAAAGCTGAAGCCATTGAGTTGGGCTGCAGGTGGTCGCTTGTGTCCAGGTGGACAAGCGTGTACGCGGTGGAAGAGGTAATGGAGCCAAATGCAGGGACGGAAATGGAAGGACACATTGTTGTGGCTGCTGACGACCTTGATGATGCCCTCCTGACACACCGTGGAGGTCAAGCAGCTGCCAACCTGGCGTCAGGGTTGCTCCGCTCAAGAGCGGAGGCAGAGGAGAGCGGCACCGAGAGCGACGACTCCGAAACAAGCGTCAGCACATGTTCCAATGGGCAGCCTGAAGATAGCGATAACTCCGATGGCGATGGCGATGACAATGATGATGACCCAGGCTTTAATCCCAACACCGGGCTAAGCACAAACCGGAATTCCGTAAGGAGTTCCCAGGGCCACAGACAGGAGGAACAGCCGAAAGAAAGCGAAGCGCCCTCTGACATCCCGCAATGTGGGACACTAGGTCAATCACTGAGTGTTGGGTTGTGGGGGCTGGAAACTGAACAGCTTAGTGACTTGACGCCGTAACCGCGCGGCTGGAACCCAACTCGAAGACCAGCATATGACGCATCGCTGGACTCTGAAGCCCATTCAACATCCAAGGTTAAGTCCAAGCGAAGTCAGGGCGTAGTTCCCAGATACCCACCCGGAAGTCGCCGTAGACGCTCTAAAACTACAGGATATCAATCTAGTTCCATCAGCAGTTCTCCTGAAAATGACCCCCCAACCGTGAATTACAGCGCACAGCTGCACTTTTACAATGCGTCCATGATTTCTGATACATCAGTCATGCAGTCAACGTTTCATATGCCATCGCCTTTATTTCCTTTGGTAGAGCCCTGCCGTGACCCCACACTGCTCCAGAACATCGAAGACTTTTCATCTTCATTGGCCTCCAGCGGTTTATGGGGAAACAGTGGTCTGTCTAGAGATGTTGGAACGGAAACACGATTCGAAAATGGCCCGATAACTGATATCAGTCCATTCATTCCCCTCATGGCGCAACCTTCTCCCAACTATGCCCAATTCGTGGAACATTCTCTTAACAGCGAAGGGCCTCTGGGTAATTACCCGCGCTCTAGCGATCCATCTTGGGATTCAGCGACCTCCCTCAACCTATACCTGATCTCTGGTCATTAAATTACGACTTTGGCTCTGCCCCAGCCTCCGCTCCTATCTTCAACCCACCGGCATCAACATCCCTTTTGCAGAATGTTAACCAAGCAGCAAAATCTCCAGACAAAGTAGCAGCAGAACAGTTCATCGGTCGACTACTCGTGCAGACTTACGATGGAAGGTTTTCTTTCCCAGATAATGAGGGCGTCAAGGCCGCCCTCGGTCTACCCTTCCTCGCCATCGTGACTAGGCTAAGGGGCAAGCTCAATTTATTCGATCCGACTGTGGCGATAGCAATCATCGCCCTCCTTGAGGAGCAGTTCTCAGGTTGCTGGGATCTGTGGGTCTTAATGGTGCGAAAGGCAAAGGATTACATCACCAGATGCAATCTAGGCCCCATTGTGGAGGAACTACAGCAAGCGGCCAGACAAGGCGTCAAGTTGATGGGCTCTGTGATAAAGGAGCTGAAGGATGGCGAGGCTGCGTTGGAAAGTGTTACTGAACTTAAGACAGCGCCACCTCTGAAGCAGCGTCTGATTCTATGGGAATCCGCGCCGCAATTTGATCAGCCGGACTTCAAGAATTGATAGCGGCCTCTTAAAGAACGTACTAAGATATGTCATAATGTCTACTAAAATTAGGCTTAAGCTTCATCTACTTATACCGGAAAAGGGTATGCTTTCTTTGAACAAGATGGCGGAATGCCCACCGAAGATCCACTGGGTTTCCCTGGCTGTCCGCACATGATCCGCTCTCCATAACTCTGATTGGAGTCTCACCACATATTCATTATGTCCTAAGTCTCAAACTAAGCCCAACTCAAGTATTCACGACAGGAATGGGGCCCGTGTTTTAGACCAATCACATAGGATAGAATGAACAAGGATCACTCTATCTCAGAACGGGGTCCCCTCAATCCAATTTACAATGTGATATCTTGATAACTGTGTTAATCTCACACCCTCGTATGGAGTGGGGCCAGGCAGCAAGATAGCCGCTCTGTACCCATTCTGAGAGGTATTATATAGAGTACATACTTTCAGCAACTCGGAAACGCCGATTTGGCAATATATTTCCTGACTATTCGAAAGTTCTGCTGTATTTATACCTTATTTCTCTATAGTCACTCGATATTGGACAAGGCACAATGCCCACAGAGGAAGAATTCAACCTCCATTCTTTTGGCTGGCAGAATGACCCTGAAGAAGAAAGATTCAAGCTCTGCGCAATCGACTACTTGTCAACCATAACATATACAAACACAGTCATATTCTTCAAACTGCATGATACCGAGAAGAGGTCGGTTCACAACCATTCTATGCACTGGAGATCTAGTTTACTTATTTTGCAAAACAGTAAAGCTGTGGCAGTACTGAAGGAGGGTTTTGAAAGAACTCTTGCTCAGGTCAGACATATCCTTGGCACAATTGAGAAGGACGACGATGGCTATCACTCTATAGTCAGAAAAAAGATCAGCACTTTCCAATTCGTGGTCCAGTATCTTGACTCTCCCGAAGAAGTCTTTCCCTCGTTCGATGAGATCGCAGAAGCCCATTACCTCTCACCTATACTTGGCGACATCAGTGTCTTGGCCAACCACCCTATGACATGCGGCAATAAACCAGAGGCACATCCAGACAACAGCCCTATCGTTGCATCGGCAAAAGCCAACTTTATCCCCGGCGGTCTTATTCTCAATCTTTCTTTCCACCATTGGGCTAACGGCCTATACGGCTTTGTATCCTTTGTTGAGCAATTGTCAGAGAACTGCTACGCAGTTGCAAATGGGACTGAACTTCCGTCGTTTGACCCGAGATGCCTCGACCGTAGCATATTTGGACATTTTGAGGTCGACGGACTTTCATCAATGGAGTCACAAGTTGAGACCCCTGGTCGTCTCAAGAGAAATTTACAACACAAGCACTCACAGGCGATTTTTTTTCATCTTCCCAAAAGTAAGGCTCAGGAATTAAAGAAGCTTGCGTCACCCAAAGATGGATCCTGGATCTCAACTTTTAACGCTGTTTGCGCTCTATTATGGCGAGTCTCGTTAAGAATTCGTGAGCCTCTCTATAAGCCTGGCTTGAATTATAAACCACTTTGGGCCGGAGGAGTCACTATACACCACCTTTTCACAAACCATCCGATGCCGAAACGTATGCAAGGCAACTTACAGATCGATATCACCTCGGAAATGTCCAATGTGCCGCAACTGACTCTGGGGGAGATTATCTCAGAAGCACCACTTTCGATACTGGCAATGTACACACGCGAGGTGCTAGAAAGTGTTAATCTCGATACATTAACTACAGTACTGAACAAAGTTTCTAGAGTCCGCAATAAGCCGGACCTCTCCATCAACGTCGATTCGTTCCCACCAATGTCTTTATTGACCAGCGATTGGCGGAAAGCCAATTTTTGTGCCCTGGACTTTGGCTTTGGAAAACCTACAGCTTTCCGACACTTGTTTGGTGGAGTACCTCTTTGTCAGGTTGTCATTTATCCGCCCCGCGTTGGCCCTGCTGGGGATGATGAGGGGATAGAGGTGCAGCTTACGTTTGAAACGGAGCTCATGTCAAAGCTAGTGAATGATCCCGAATGGAGCAGGTACTTTGAGTTCAGGGGCATTGATGCGTGGGAGAAAGGATTTCCGGATAGTCAAAAGGCTAAATTATGATTGGGCTACCCTATGCCAGTGGAATCCTCTATAGAGATAAGACCATATATTGAATGTTATTGGCTTTGAGCCAAAGTAGAAGATCAGTTTCAAGTTTAGCCGCTCGATGCTCAAGTAGAGGGTCTCAATAGGCTTCAATCGGAAGGTTTTTTCCTACAACGATTGCCTCGGGAAAATTTAGTTTCATGAAGTTCCTGTTGAGCAAAGGATCAATGCGTGCATGCAGACAGGTTTGATGTCCTAACCCAGGTTGGTATGTCCATCCTGCAACCGTATCTGCACCTTCAACACCTGCCTTATATAGATCTGACATAATACTTACGCCGACGCTAATTGGCATGCATGTGGTAGCGATGTTACTTGGAATGATCAGATAGACAAGGATCTGCGGGGTAATAGAGTACCCGACTAACAGTGGAGAACCAGGAAAGCATCCCGGTAGATGGAGCTCTTCAGAACATGATGCCGTTTACACCTTCTTTATAAGGTGATGCTCGTTGCAATCTGAGCGTCTCGCGCATATACCCCAACGGCTTAACTAGCAATTACTAAGTGAGATTGAGATTATTCAGCGGTGGTTTGATTCCCGTTCCGCTTGGCTTGCTGCAATCCTCCGAATCCTCTGAATCCTTCAGTGGACCCCCAGGTAATGGTGTAGATGTAGGGTAAGGAATAGAGATAACGTCAAATTGATGTTGCATTGCATTTGAAGATTATGAGCTGCCTAAAAGTTCAATCGACCATCTCCGCAACCGGCCGTGTTTCCGTGTTCCCAGCTCAACAGAACATAGAGATCAAAGAACCACATACCCGGTCCAGTTATATCTCAGCCCTCGTAATCAGGCGTGGCGTAATTTCACGTACACTTCCATTTCGGGTCTCAACCATGTCACGTAGCCTTTCTGATCGCTCATCCAGTTCTGCGATTTGTCACTCAACCGCATGTCGAATTTCCATAAGGCTCGGCCCAAGATAAGCTTGCCCTCAGCATAAGCAAGGCTTTGACCAGGTTAGCAGTGACAATTTCAGAGCTCCATATTTACGAAGTGGTATCGGAAGGAGGATGTTACGTGACATACCTTCTGCCTATGCAATTGCGTGGGCCAACGCTGAATGGCTGCAAAACATCTCGCCTGTCATCCGGGAATGCATCCAGGTCGATAAATCGCTCAGGTATGAAGTCACACGGCCTAGTAAAGTTCAGAGGTGAGTGATACGCGGCGTAGTGGTTGACGGCCACTGAAGTCTAAACAGGTTGACCAGACAATGATCAGCGTCTCATAATCGAAATGGTAAAAGAGTACGTACCCCACCAGGGACATACTGGCCATCAATTATTGCTCCGCCTGCGGGAACCTGTCTTGGAAATCCTGGTACGGCAGGTGAGTACAGCCGAAGACCTTCTTCCAAGACAGCAGCAAGATATGGTAGACGATCAGTGTTCTCAATCGTCATCTCATCGTCACTTTTGAACGCCGTCGTCAACTCGTTTACCAGTTTCCTCATCTTATCTGGATGTTGAAGCAGAAGAAACAAGGCCCCTGACAGTAGTGTAGCTGTCGTTTCACTGCCAGCCTGAATCAAAGTAGCTGAATTACTTAGCATCTCTTGAAAAGTGAATCCTTTACCCGGAGGCTGACGAAGGATATGTTCCATAAAGTCCGGCCGGGGAGCGTTATTGTTTACTCGTCGTGCTACCTTTTGTTGGGTGAGTTTCCGATGCCCTTCTGCACCCTTCACGGCATCAGATGGTAGCATTGTATTCACAATCTGGCGAGCAAATCGACCCAGGTATGGCATATGCTGTATGATGCGAAAGTGCATCTGAGCCTCTTCGATCTGATTGAGCTTCGCAAGCCAATCTGTAGCGCCGTTTTCTAGACACCCAAACGGCTCTCCAAATACGAGGTCCCCGATGATGTCAAAGGTTACGAAGTTGAACCATTGAACCATGTCTACCCGTGTTTCGCCGTGTTCACATAACCGACTCAGGCCTCTGACGAACATGTCAACGTAGCCCTGAATAAGAGGCTCTTGCTCTCTCAAAGAACGCGCTGAAAAGCCAGGAGAGTAAAGACGTCGGTAACGCGCGTGTTCCTCATGGTTGCCATTGACAATGGTAGGAGCGTCGGGGTTTCGCACGTAAAACTCAGGGTCTTTGATCATCTCCTGGTCTCGAGTCTTCTTATGGGCATAAATGTCTTTCCAAGCTTGCGGATTTATGAAGGAGATATTGTTTGGAGCAATTCGTACGACTGGCCCGTATTTCTCGTGCAACTGGTGCATCGCACGGTGGTGATAACCAGTCCACATTGCCGCCAAGTATGGAATTTTGGTTGCTCCCCGAGAAACGGGCCCAGGGAATCTTGCCAGAGGATGAAACCAGACATTATAGAAAGCGTATAGCACTGAGTAAATAGTAGACTTGTTTCATAAGTTAGGTGCTCAGAACGAGGGTTGGGCTCACTTACGAGAATGACGGTACTGATTATGACTCTTGAAACATTTAACAGAGCCCAATCCAAGATATGACGATATATAGCTATCCAATTTGACATTGTGAAGCTGCTTTGGTTTTGTTCACAAATCCGTTCAACGAGACTTTAGCTGTTATTTATCTTTGGGAATTAAGTAGTTTCTCCTTAATGGCATCTTACTCAATTTATATGATGAGAAGAAATCGAGGTTGCTCCATAATTATCAGTGGTTTCGGACCACGGTGGTTATCATGGTTATTCCTCTGTGCCAGCCGTGACCTGTGGTTGCCACGTCATTCTTTCTAGCATATGTCCCAAGACAAAAATAGTTTTCAATCTCTGGAAAGTTGGACAAGCTCCTCTAACTCTCGTAAACTTTTCGTGCCATAAACATTACCTCAAGCCCTTTCTGAATCCCTATAGGAAGAATTATGTTTGCGATCCCGAGTATTACCATCATTTACATCTAAAACCGATTCATAAGCACTGCTTCATTGATCCACATTGATGCTCTGGCAATGCAGGGTGCTACTTGGGTTCAACTGGCTAATCTTTGGATGTTAGCGTTATCTGCTAAGTGAAACGTTAACAAATTGGGCCGAGACCCAAAAGTCAAGCTTTCTCAGAGCTCCTTGATAAGTCACATTTGTTATCCCCAGCTTTGTCGATCTTTCTACCTATTGCGGAAGGTCCATATTGTATAAGTTGGACTTACTGGTCTTACTTGCATTGTCAATTGCGGAGTCGTTTGAGTCAAGAACTTAACTTCCTTCCTAACTTCCTCGTCTCTTCACTGCAGTATGAAATCCTTGGGTAATTGGATACGGAAGGTAGATGCGCCGTTTGGTGGCGCGAACTGATGCACCTTGTACGGTGCGTAGGAATGATAATATGGGGCATGTCCTCGTATAAGCAGTCTTATGTGGAGGAGTGCGATAACGCAATCTGAGGTAATCAAGATTGAATGGTGTCTATTGAAATATCACATTTAACATGTCACTAAGGATTTAGCCCCACAATCCTGTGATGTAACATTGTGAGATGCATACGTTTGAGAGATCCTACGAACTCTGCATAGAACAGCGGTAATCAGAGGATAAATGTTATTCCCGGGCTGAGTAAGTTTCTATTCTTAGTGTACACTCTCGGTTGGGTGATTAATACCCATACTATTGGCGATCTATGTACAATAGCTTTACTTAGCCAGATCACGGTACCCACATAGGCAAATGGAATGGTGCCGTACTGTGAAGCTCCATAGTATCAGCATAACCCGAGACGTGCCCTTCTAGTTTTGGTCGACGCGTAAACACGACAAGCATATCCCTGGTCGTAGACTCCGTCTCGTCTAGCTGATGCACCGACGTAACGCTATGCTTGAAGTCGTGATCCACAAACATCAGCGTATCCAAGAAATGCTGATGATGTACTCGTCCCCGGATCAAGGTAGGATTGGTCTCCCATGTCTGTACACCAGTCGTCTCTCTGTTGTCGTGCATGAATGTGACGGCACTATCAGGACGCATGTTGTTGCTGCCAAGGAATATAGTCATGGTGTGATCCGACCCATCCGAGTGCACTCCTTCGAGTGCTGGTTCGCCAAATATGCCTCTGTCCTTGCAAGTGTGTGTACGAGCGTTGAACATAGTGCAGATCCAGGCAGTAGAGGAGTAGTCAAGCCCGTCGCGGGGTGTTACAGGGACACCCTGCAAGATAAGTGCTTTGAATTGCATCAAAGCTTGGATAACTGTGTTTCCCTGCATGTCCGTTGGCGTCTCATCGAACATACGTGGAATTCCAGAGTCATGGCGCTTGTAATCCTCTTCCACCGTCAGTGTGTACGGCTGTGTCTCAAGGCGCCGTATACTCCGCGTCTCATGGTCGATGCAGTATCTTCCATATGTGACCGAGCGATAGTCAAGAGTAGGGTCAGGTCCTGTAAGATCGCTGATCTCCTTGACTGCTGCGAAATCATCATCTCTGGCACCCAGTCCCGAGATAATGGGTATCATGTCCTCTCCGCGGACAAAGATATGTCTTTGCTGCAAGTACGTGCGTCGCAAAGCCATGATTTTGGCGATTGCTTCATAAAAGTGAGCATTGTAACGTCTTTCAAGTACGTTTAGAACATGAGGGGCATGATGGGCTTTCTTGTGCCCATTAAGAAAAGACTTGGTGCTCTCTTGATGAGGCATGTTTGAATATACCGAAAGCGATCTAAGGGAGGATATGACGTTTGTAAACTGTTGGGGGTACTGGTGGCCTTGGGAAGAAAATCGCCTTGGGGCTTTATAGTAGGGGTTTTACAGGTGCAGCTGAGCGACAAACTGACCGCGTCTGCATTGTTGTTCCGTTACTTTTACTCCCATCTTACTATGCGGCAACTTACAACGGAACACGATCCTTCACCCTTGTCATTTCTCAGAGTCATGCGTAATATCGACGACCTCGGTTCTCTTCTTGAGGAAGGTCATTAGAGAATGCGGAGTAAATGTCTCGTTCTCCTCTTCTCTTATCTCCAGAGGTGTGTAGTCACATACAGGACTGGGATCATGGCAAACTAACTCCCTCTCAAAGGATTCAGGGTCCACAAGTTAGCGGCACAAGTATGTTGTTGACCAATTCCGGTACAGTTGATGATTTTCACTGCAGATAGGGCGGTTTTGGGTAAAAGGACACAATGCATTGATGTTGGTAAGGTCCTTCATCGCCGAAATATGGTCTATATAAACCTTCCCTCTTTGATGATAGACCGCTTCAAGGTAGTGAAAGCTTCTTATCCTAAACCCTTTCTTCTTTTCTGCTTCTCACCTCAATTCCATCCAGATGGCTACCTCTCATACACTCACAATGGAACGCCGTAATGGACAGCCATTTCAGCGTATAGATCTCAGGTCTTCTGAGGGCTCCATTCTATCCATCGCCGAGACATTTTCCCGCTTGCTATCCAGTCTGAAGGCAACCACAGCTACCATCAAACAGCGCTTTGATGAGCGAGCTGGCATCGAAAAGAAGATATCAGCCCGTGTTGATGACTGGTGTGTAGATGTCTTTATGGAGACATACTCACGCCTGGAACAGCTTTCCTCAGAACTGGAGATGCAACTGGCCATTACCAAGGGCTTGAATCAAGTTCCTAATCAAGTGGCATCCACGATGACCAAGTTTATCCTCACTCCTTGGCAGATGGAGGAGCGTTACCGTGCCTTGATCCAGATGCAATCCTACCTGGGGTCATTCTTTGAAAGGGCTAGTCCTGCTTACGACCAGGCTGGAACTATTTGGTGGTTCGATCCTTCATATCATCAGTCCAAGGGTCTTAACTATGACCGTTACGGAGCACCTGATGTAAAAGAGTCTGAGGCACGACTACTCAAAGCACTGGGCCTGGGGCATGAGAAGCTGCCACTTAAACTGCTACTGACATCGAGCGGTGTAGCAGCTTTCACAGTGCTGCACCAATTCTTGATGAGCAAGGTCCTTGTTGCTGGTGATACAATAGTCATCTCTCCTTATCTGTACTTTGAGTGTTTCGAACATTTACGCATGATCTCACATCTAAGAGTTGTGAACTCTAGCACATTCGATGCCGAGGACATCATCTCAACAGCGGAGAAGTACAACGCCAAAGCAGTCTACCTCGACCCAATGGCCAACACAATTGGCTTGGAGACTACGGATGTGCGCCGTCTTTCACAACTAACGTTAAACCGAGAGGGATGGGCCGACAAATTTTTGATTATCGACGGCACGCTCATCTCGGGCGGAATGCGAGTCTACGATTGGTTTGACCAGCCAAGCCATCCAAACGTTCTCTATTATGAGAGTGCACACAAGTACATCCAGATGGGCATGGATATTATCATGTGTGGATTTGCTGTTTTCCCAGAGGTTTACCATGAAACCATCGGGCTCATCCGTCAGGTTACTGGTACAACTTTGTATTCACGACAAGCTAATGTCTTGCCACCCATCGACTACGATATACATCAGTCAAGAATGCACTGGCTGACGACAAATGCGGAAAAGCTTTATCATCTATTGGAGAAGACAAATTCTACTGTCGCGCAGTTTAACTTTCCCACCCATTGGCGTAGGATGGGCTGGGGGCACGGTGGAAACGTAGTCACTATTCGACTCCTCGGAGAACAAATGAATGAGCGTTCAAGTCTGGATCGCTTCACCAGCCTTGTCCTGAGGGCTGCGGACGAAGAAGGTGTCGCCATGACGAAGGGTGGTGGCCTAGGATTTTCTGTAACTCGCATCTGGCCATCAACTCCTTTCATCCGGAATGAGGACCCGTACATGAGGATCTCGGTGGGTATTGATCCTGATGAAGTTGAGCCAGTGGCCAGAGCGATCTGTAAAGGTCTTGATAGACATTGCCGCGCTTCAGGGTCTCCAATGGAGCAATGGAGACTCAGAGAGAATTGGGTTGTTAGAGAGGATGGACCGGTCAAGACAAATGGATATCACAAAGCTAATGGGTTACATAAAGAGAATAGCTTGGTAAAGAGGGGTAGTGCTTATTTTGACCCAAGCAGATAGTTATCACCTGTTATTTAGAAATACACATCGTTCCTCTATATAGGTTTCAGAAGAGACGCAGATATTACGCCAGATTTGACCCCGCACCATCTTGTTCATTGCGTGAAGGCCCTCACCGTACCTTGTAAAAGTTGGCCGTGGTTGTGGAGACCCAGCTATTCACTGTAATGAGTAACCTTCACGGTACTTCCCGTGGGTCAAGTCCGATCTTCTCTGTATTCCTCGTATTTTCTCACGTTAATGTATCAATAAACTTCACAAGTTTTCACTTTTCCCATTCTATAACATTTTAGAAATAGTATTTCTATAAAGGATTATAGCTAAGTTCATCAATACTAGTAAGAGGTAAGACATAAAGCGTTGGCACATTATCCTGATTGATATCTCTGGTTACCATTGTCTTCAAGGCTGATATGCGCAACCACGTGTGCCGAGTTTCCATCCACAACCAGCTCGCCTTCTGTACAAATCCATCCGCGTGGTCCGTTGAAGCTAAAAAGCATTCGCTTTTATCCATCGGTGTAACGGCATTCGCTGCCCCGCTGCTTGAGCTCGTGCGAACAAGAGAGTTTTTAGAACAGAATCTCGACTTAAACGCGTGGTCAGTTTGCTATCAACGAATCTCCTGGATACTGAGATTCTTACTCCATTGCCATAGGACTCGCGATCCTGGGACAATGATGTTTTAAAGGAATAGTTGGGAACTGCATCTTGTGACTGCTGAGCTCATAGTCGGCCTACAGCCTTATTGCTTGACCGAAAGCTCCTCCCATGATAACGAGGAACAACCTGCTTCCGTGCTTCAAATCATTGAAGCACCCATCTGACGTCCACAATCCCTTCCAACCACTGCTACTTGAACCCATTTACTGAGGGGGGCAGCCGAGATTTGGTATCCAAACTCTGACCTGGTCGTTTTGCGCTCATTGGGATACTGGATTGAATCGAGTGACGGGGCGTGGCTCAGGTGCTCTGGCTTTTTTTCTTTGTGCCATCATGCAACATAAAACCCCGGCACGCTGCGCTAGCGTTCGAGAGACTCGCTTTGCGGCCCTGTGATTTCCATCACTTTCCCACCTTGCTGTACCCCCGCACCCTGCACACTGCCAGGCTCGAAAGATTTATCAGCCCGGGAGTTAAAGCCTGTGGCGCCCTTTACTTCGTATTTCCATTCACCTTTCTTATCCCACAGCCAGTGCTTGTCTGTCACATAGGGGTTCGTCTGAAAACCCATAGTCGGAATCATCTTCATCATCTCCTTGTATAGCTAGGTTATCCCTAGTGCTCTCTGCAAATCTAATAGTTTCAAATAGTCGTTAAATAATAATAAAAACCATATAGGGGTCCAAATAAAGTAAGAGCTACTGGGAATCTTATTTTAAAACTAATTAATTCTCTATTGTCTTGCCATCTTCTTCCCATTGCATACCGTCTTCCAGTATCATTATTCTGCCAGTTAAAACATCTAGCGATTGTGTCTTTAAATCCGTAAATCTATAATCAAGGATTCTCACAAACACAGGCGATGCCATTCTTTCTGCGAGTTTTTCTGCTTGTCGCACTAAGTCAGCTTTGAGTTTTTGGAACATTCCCATTCCAATGCCAGGACCATAGTAAGTTGAACAACCCAGTGATGTATCTGTTCCACCTGGCCCATCCTTCCTGCAATCGATATTGATAACAACTCTTTTTAGGCGTAGATCCTCAGTAGGATCTCTAGATCTCAGCGCATCAGGGCATATTATTCGCATACGTAGACGAATGTACAAGAGCTGATGAAGAATAGCGCCAATCATCGGACAAATGTGGCATGTTCTTTCTCGATCTTCCTGCAAGCTCAGAATGCGACCGGGTAGATCCATCACCAAGGATGTTAAATGCTCCACCGACAAGATGGTTTTTATAGTGGAATGGTAGATAATCGCAGTGCCATCGGGTTGGCTAGATTTCGGGGAACCGTACGCCTCAATACGTAGAAAACGCAAGTTAGGTGCTTGCTGAAGAATAATACCAATTTGCCCAAGATCTGCATCTAAGTTTTTAAACCGGATACTACTACTCCGTACTTCAGCAGTTCCATGAGCAATGGTCGAGTATAAATCGTTTCCTATAGGTTCCCAAGAGCTAATTGCGTTGAGCGGACCTCGATCGATGCCAAAGTTGAGGACTAAGGCCTGGAGATTGTCTCTGAATACATCTGGCCTCTCTAGTGACTTAGAAGACACAAAAGCATGTAAGCTCTCTGGCGAAAATGTGACATGCTGGTAGCATATCAAACGAGCGAATTCTAACCATCGCTTGCTGACGGTAAGGCGTGATATATCCTTTTGGAAAAATAATGGCCCGACATAGGTAAAGATTTGTACAAGGATCTCAGGAGGCAGATAGAGAAGTGGCATTGTTAGAACGAGGTTAGAGAAGCTTGAATTAGCATACTGTGTACTGTAATGACTGCATCGCTGTATATAATAATTATACGACCCCTCATAAGTGGCCTTGGTTGACGTGGCTTTTACAGCAGGAAGATCAATGCAAATTGGCAATTAGGCAGATTTCTATAAATAGCTGCATGAGTAAGACTTACCACAACCACAACTAAGTGTCAAGGCAGAAACACTATCTAAAATTATACGGCCTGGCAGAAGTGTGAGTAAATAAGTGTTGTTAGCTTACTAGCGCTTAGTAGTAGCCTACTAGCACATCTCACACCAATCACAGTCCGTACAAACGACACAATGATACATTACTGTCTGATCCCAGCTAGTGATATCGCCGGGATTATTGAGGTAATAGCCACTGCATTGGATGCCGCGGTGGCCTTTGATGTCATATTGGCGGTTGGCATCGTTGTCAACTATGGCACGGATCCAGTCCTTCTTCCCTGGCCCTTGGGGCATTTCATCGAGATGTTCGGTTGGCGTTGGCAGCATCGCCATCTTCGTCTTCATCTTGCTCTTCACCATCACTATCAGTGTCTTCACAATCTCAATAGCTGTCATTCTTTAAACCAATCCCGTCATCGAGCTCTTGAAATCTCGAAATGAGTTTCAAGCTCTTCATCATCAGCTCTTTGTCTACATGATAGAACTGTGCGCTCAGTGCAATCGCCGCTTCGCAGAGGCAAGCGAGCACATTGCATAGCTCACGCAAGGTATCCGAATCGTTCCATGGATTCTAGTCCTTGAGGCTCGCCAAGCAATTATTGAACACGTCCGTCAACGTCTCCTCGAACTTTTCCAGTGGCCCGAAGCGACGGTACATCCGGGCGAGGATAGTAGCTTCAGGCCGCTGGGGAAAATTCGACTGGACGTCGGATGTGAGATGGGCGTTTCCGAGTTTCCGTCCCGCTAGGCCTTCGATTTCGAAAAGCGAAGCACGCTTTTGCGCAGAGCTCGTCGCTTGGAGAAATTGCTCGCATATAATTTCTGCTAGCTCGCGGCGTGCGAGGCAAGGAATGCTGTACGAGACGGCGTCCGTGGCCGGATCGATGCAGTTGTCTGTGTCCAGGACCTCATACAGTAAGCTCTTAGCCTTTGCCCTATCGCCGATGCTGCGGCGGCAGCCAAGCGCATACTGGTACCGCGTTGGTGATGCCCAATCCAAGGGTGCAAGTTCTTGGACCAAGAGCTCGTAAGTCAACATCATGACTTGCTCCTGTCCTGTCTGCTTGGCCGCTTTCTGATACCATATGTTCACCTCGGCCCGGTTCTCAGCAGTCACCGCGAGTCGTACCGGACCCCACTTCACAATGCTGGCGAGGATGTCTTCGTGGCGGCCGAGTTTGTCAAGAGTACAAAGCAGCATGCTGAAGTCTTCGGCTGTCTTTCGCCGGTCCCCAGAGTACACTGTTATAGCCTCCTGCAGCGACTCGACCGCGGCTTCGAGCATGTTGTGGCCGGACTCGTAGGTAGCCCATACAAGGAGTGCCGTGTGAAGCAGGTCATCATACTCCTTGCCCAGAACGGAGCGGTCGAGGGCGAGTGACTTGCACGCCGTATCATATGCATCATCATCGTGATCCGCAATACCGTGGTGGCACTTGGCCATGGCAGCAAGAGTGGCAAATTTGTCGATATCGGTTTCACAAAGTTCTAGGCTCTCGTTAAAGGCCTCTAGAGCGTCAAATGTCCACGCGGAGAGGAGCGTCAAGCCGATGGCTCTGTAGTCAGACTGCCCTACTACGATGTCTTCGAAAGTGGAAGTTAGTTGATATTCGCAGGAAGCTATATCGTCCTCTTCGAAAGCATCATTATCACCCCGGCCAGCTGGCTTCGACTTTAATTTCCTTGCAGAATTAATGGTCGTCTTTTTACCCCTGAAACGGAGGATTCACATCAATGTTGCGCTGCTTAAAATATAAGTTAAAACCCATTGTCATGAGCGCATAGATGCACGTATGGTAATAAAGACTTGCCATGCGAATTTGAAAGCTCGCGAAGTCGTTTCTTCATGGATCTCGGTAAACCAGTGGATTACATGGCCGCGCGCGAGGGGCTGCAAAACTTGAGCTGAGTTCTCAACCGCTCTCTGAGCCCAAAGCCTCACCTCTTCCCCCAACAGATTTGGTGAGCATTCAAGCGCCTTCTGTATCCAGAGTTGGATAAAGTAAGATACTCCTTTGTCGTTGAAGTCATCGTAGCAGGATTGCATTATACTGTAATAATTTCTAGATGCAGTTGGTTTAGTCAGATAGCTAATTCCCACCCTCCACAAGTTCGAACTTGCCTTCACAACATCATTTGTGTTCGAAGAGACGCTAGAGAAGCCTTGGATTACTTGGATAGCAACCTCATCTGGGGCAGAAACCGTATAACTCTGTTCCTGATCCCCATCCGTCTTAGACGTGGCAATATAGATGATTTGTTTGAAATGAGCCATCCAATAATTCGCTGCGTACCTTTGGAGTGTCTGTCTTGCATCAGCGTTCCCTGGGGCTCCCAATTCTTCAGGGCTACAGAGAACTTCTGTGCAAGTCGTAAAGATATCGACATGGGAAAGGAGCGGCGACATCTGCAGAGTGCTGTTCGGGACATCTGCTGACAGCATGTAATCACGAATTGTGTTTTCCTGGAAATGAAGGAGAAGCGAGCTATCCGGCTGGTACTTGTCGCGACTCGCAACGATGCCAACCTTGTGATCGGATGGGCCCTCAACGTTGGAGGCCCTGTGAACGACTTCATTCCGTTGCCTTTTTGTATGTGCTCCTCCCAGACGAGAGTGCTAGACATATCCAAAATGCTAGATTATATATGTTAGTTTGAGATGAAAGAATTCCTAAAATCCAGTCCCATACCTTGAGCATCTTCCCGCTATTTCAGTTTCAAGATCAATCAACTTTCTAAAGTTTAACTCGAGTAAGCTGTACGCCTCCTCAAGGGTAAGTGGGCGCTCTGCGAAAGCTATCCAGGTGAATATGAGCTTTAGTGATAGCCGTTCTTGCTCTTTCAAATTATTAGAGCACTTAGTTAGTACATTGTTGTAGAAACACAATAGATCTCCTGGGAGTTCGTCGAGAGCTCTCATAGCTGGACGCTCCAGACCCTTGGAATCGAGGTAATGCAAAATCCTGTCAGCGTATTGAAGCCTTGACTACGTTCAGTCATGTGCCACCATAAAGTTCCTTGGAGTCGGCACACACCATATTTCCCCTCTGCTATGGCTTTGGCAATCTCTGCCTTGACATGGTTACTAAATTTCGACAGTCGAGGAAGCGACTCGAATCGAGATTCAAGCAACTTCTGCATCCCACTCCGGGCAGCACTTGGGTCAATTGAAATAATGGCAAGATCTTTGTCGACATACTCGCGCCAAGTAGACAATTCCTCAAAGTCGTTGCCGGTGAAAACAACCTTGATCTTTTGCTTCAAGTCGACGATGCCTTCCGTGAAGGCAAGGAGTTCTCTAGCCTGGGCAGGATTTGCTTGTTCTAGGCTGTCAATAATAAAGAAAAGTCGGTCGTTTGTCTCTTCTTTGTACAGTTTATCGATGGTCCATAGCCAGATATTGAGAGGACCACTTCGCAGAATAAATGTCGGACACTCCGCTCGCAAAGCTCTCACAGAGCTTATGGTTTTGGGTGACTATTTGAAGTCCAATTGATTGGAGAGCTGACTTGACAGACCTAAAAGGTTCGTTCTCTTGTTGGAAGAAGTAATATGCAACTGAGGTTTGTGGGTCTTTGTTCGTTTTGGTTCGGAGTGATTCGATGATTGAGTAGGGTAGATGAGTCTTACCCAATCCTGGTTCGCTGGTAATCCAGAGGAAATTTGTGTCACCGTCCTGCCATTCTTGGTACTTCTTGTTTTCGTAGAGCCAAGAGTCTGTACCGGGTACGAATGAGCGACGTAGCTCTTTGAATTCGGCCAAGGGGCTCGGAGGCGTCCCGAAGAAGTGCTTTGCGATGTTCAAGGCCACTAATTTCCCAGTTACGCCGTCTGTTGTGGGCCGTGCAGCTGTCGCAGCGTTGGTATCCTGGGCTAGCTGGCTCTTAAGCTCTCTGATGCCGCATTGAATGCTGGCCAGTGAGGCGCTCTGCTGCTGGAAATTCAGTTCCTGGAGGTCGAATCCAGCCTCAATCCGTTTACCTTGGTCTTGAAAGTAGACCATCATTTCCTCGTGGATGAAGTCGACTTTCTCGCCGAGACTGCCTACCAATGTCTTAATGTCCTCGGTGTTTCTCACAGCCATCAAACCATTCGCACGACTCAGACGAGAGATGGCAGTGGTAACATCGCCGTAGGCTGCACTGAGTTTGGCGTCGCTGCCCCCTTGTACAAGAGTATGCAAGAACTTCAGCGGCCGTCCTTCCCACATATACTTTGTCTAAATGGCAAAGACAATTATGAGGGCGGTGAATGCATCGGTGGCACATTCTGCATACCAGTCGCAATGGGGAAAATTGTCCTCGATAATCTGAAGGGTCTTTAAGAAGGACCCGGCTTCTCCGATAAGGCTCAGTAACTGGTCATAGTCCTTTGACTGAGCTTGGAAAGCCTTGATGGCGTATGTTGCTACGGTCCAAATCGCGCTGGCGGGAGGAAATGAGGCAGCAGCAGAAGAAGCAATCTGGTCGCCGATTCTCTGGGCGTAGTCGAGATTCTTGCCGATGAAGTGGACTGCCTTGTCCCATTCCGCCGTCATGTCGCCACTTCTCAAACGACTTTTTGGACGTGTCGACGGAACCCACGACGTCGGCCAAGCTCGTGATAAGGTGGCCACCGTCGAGGTCGAGTTTCAGGCCTTTTTCCCCCACCGTGTCGTTGTAGGCCTCGAACGCATCTCTCCATAGTCGAGATAGCTCTGTGGGAGCTTTCCCTGCTGGTTTCACCTCGAAAACCATTGTGGAAGTGTAGCGCTCACTTGGACTAGAAGTGAAGAGGGTTGGAGACACGCCTGGCTAACGGCCAAGATGATGCGAGTAGTTGATTCACCAGTCCATTACGGCTGATGGTGCCAACTTTGTGCAGCTGATCTCGTCCTGTCTAGACTCTGCACTTCCTTACTTTCTAACCAGCTAGGGTTAGACGGTGGCTATGGGCTGAAGCATAATCTTTCAGAAGCTGCCATCTCGCCGGCCCTTGTTCTTTGCCATACATGTGATTTTCTGTCTCTCTTTGGAAAGTGTTTTAGTTCTGCGGTGATAAATTATTTACACTCTTATGACGATTCATTCGAACTATACAATAATAAATGCCTGAGGATTAAGGTCCCACCAACGCCAGTCTCGGGGATTCTTAGAACCATCCATCCATCCATCAAGGTAGCATTGCCCAATGAACCTATATACATCATGCCTGCTACCATCGCCACAGTTCTTTCGCAAGACGCAAGGCAGCTTAGATCCATATAGGATGCACAAGAAGTCGCCTTTGCGCATAGTCGAGTACCCCAGCCCGATATCAAAATGATCTGAGAGGAAAATTCTCTTCCCGGACGCGATCTCACCCGCCTGGCGAAGGAATTGTCGTCGTGATTTTGGACTTGCATCTCGTTCTGGCACCTCGGAGTCCTGGCTTGTCGGTTCGTCGTCATATGCATCCAACAGCTCCTTCACTGGATATGTGATTTGGTGCTCGGGTGTGAAAGAGCCATCTGCCAAGAATGTCCTGAGAAGGGTTTCCCGTGTCCCCGCAGACGCCCACCCTGGCATAACCGGGGTTCCCGAGGCTTCTTTTCTGGACTTGGCCAGTTGAGCCTGGACGAGGTTATCTAACTCGTCCAAACCGAATGCTACCTTGAGGCTGGAGCTGCAGTAAGAATGCTTGAACTTGTGGCGAATCACGGCGCTGACTTTACCCAATATGTGTCCAAGCACGTGAAGTTCTGTTGGGCTAGAAGTCGAATTCTGCACATGGGACTTGGCATTGCACGCGTTGAATCTGTTCGGCACTCCTGGTATTACAATTGGGCTTCCACTCACAAATCTGCTTTCGGCCCAGTTGGGGACCCAGGATGGGAGTTCATAATCCGATTTTTGTGTTGGCACAACGAATTGGAGTATGTCGAGATTCTGGGAGCTCTGTACGACCCTGCGTGCGAAGTGAGTGTATACGTCCTGGACAAGGCTCGAGTAGCTTGGCTTAATAGTCGTCTCCGAATCTTGAGGCGTCGCCCCTGGCGACTTCATGCTCGTCGGCTCATGGAAAGCCAGAAAAGCGTATACGCGATCCCGATCGTCGGTGGCATCTAGATGCAACCTGGCATGCCAAAGGACGTTAAGGAAGTCCAGACGACCTTTCTTGTGCTCGAGCCTGTCGTAGAAGATCGCTCGCAATGGCCCAAATCCTTTTGTTTTCTTGAGCTTTTCATGCCACTTCCCATCCTCTTCACTCTTGAATATGCTATAAGCATTGACGATTAGACCCGTGACGAAGTCAAATGGTAATACCACCCGACTCCATGCCATATCCACCTTCTCTGCAACTACTGCCTCCTGGTACACCCACGCCCTGGAAAACCACGACAGGTTGAGAAAACGCTCCAGGAGAAGCCTGTATTCCACACTTGAGCGACTATTTGAAGCCGTCTCCACCCCAACCCCGAGCATCCTTGCTAGGATTCGTTGATCAAGCGTAAGCATTACACTGTGGCTGTCATTGATAGGAGCTGGAGTAGAGAGAGTTTTATACATTTCCCACAAAATCTCCGAATCCTGGATGCTATCCCCCAGCCAAATAATAGTGCAGGTGGCCATCTCATAGATGTGACGCATTCGGGGAACCTGTTCATTTTTCTCTTGGGTATTATCTTGATCAATGCATATCTGGTCTATCCATAAAACTCGCGTCTTGGAAGCATAGCGAAGGGACCCAAGAGCTGAAAAGAGGCTCAGTGTCACCGGAATCGAGTAATGACTTCGATCCAAGATGGTTCTCCGTCCTGCCCTGATGCGGATCTTCTGCTTTCTTTCTTGGTCGCCCCATACGTAGGACAGGGCTTCATATTTCGGCGCGTTCTCCAGCCGGACATGGATTATCTTGCACTCGATCTCCTTTGAGATACCTCGGTGGACCTGGGTCGGCGGCAGCAACTGTAAGAGTCGTATTTTGGTTCCTTTCAGACGGCCGTACCGGTACGGGCTTGATTGTGTCGACGAGATACCAGCGAGAGAGGCACCTGTATTTGACGGGACCTTGCCCAGGCGCTCTTTTGCGAGCGGCAGCATGTCACCAAGCTTACCGTGCGTTGGGCGCGACAACAGGTATTGGCGGTGAAGCAATACTTTTGCTAGGGGCTTGCGTCATTTTATGTAGGCATCAGCAAAGTGGCGTGCATGGCCTCCAGCTGGTTCCAGGAGGTCTCAGCTATTCTTCCGCCAATCAGTGCTCCTTACTCTATGCCGCAGTCGTGGTGGTAATTCGACGAATTACAACAATTCTGACCTGTGCACGTGTCATGTCTTTGTATTTGGTTAAATTACCATAAACACTGGCCGTGCATGCACCTCATCTGCTGACTTTCATTCTACAGCTAGTATAGTAGGGAACCTTGCTAAAGTCTATTACTAGTTACCCACTATCACCGCTCAAGTACAGGCTTGGTTCAATTAACTCGCTTGGCCGCAAAGTCGCTCTTGCTCGCAGCAGAGGAAAGGGTACATGGATGTCGTCTCAAGCCGACAATGTGGCTGGAGTCTAGACCACGCCAACCGCTCTTTATTTGACAGCTCATCCAGAGCGAATTGCGGTTCCCAACCCCGCTCCTACAATATCTCGCGAATTTGCTTTCTAGGAATCCTACTGCTAACCCGTCGTCGTCCGCGGTCGCACGTTCACTCTTCAAATGGGAAACACTAATAGCTCTCGTCAAGACGACGACCCTATGTATCAAGCCCCCGAGCAGGCAACAGGCTCAACCGAGACCATTAAGCCGAGCAGCACAGTCCCAACGACGCGTTCCTTCAATGAGAATCGAGCCTTGGTATCCTCGTGTGTACCAAGTACGATATCAACCGAGTACAGTCTCCTTTCATTAGATCTGGGCCTACCGGGACTGCCCATCACTTTCGACGAGGAACCCGATGCTGGTGAATCTGAAGTTTTAATCAGCCCACGTAGCAGTCGCAGCGACCTTCTGTCAGTGGAAACGACCTCCTCGTGGTGTTCAACATCGTCAAGCCAATCTGAGGTGTCAATTCGAGCAGAGATTAATGACGTCCGGATTGAAGGTAAGCACATTCCCACTCGAGATACGTGCCGTAATACTAGCCGCTGACACTCTATCCTAGCTGCACGACTTGAGGACTTGCCCTCCGTAGAGTTTGCAGAGCCTACAGAGAGGCCGAACCTGGCTGCATCAGGGTTAGAAGAGGAGATCGCAGCCATTGTATTCGACAACGGGTGAGATTCCTTACCTCTCTACAAAGAGAAAAGAGTCATAGCGGGTAACTTACTTTCTGAGGTGGCAGTTCGGGTATGACGAAGGCGGGATTTGCTGGAGATGATGCCCCTAGAGCTGTTTTCCGTATGTAGCACCCATCTCAGTGTCGGTGCGGCCACACGCATGTGACTTGTGGGGCTGCGTACTTGCTCGGTGACTGACAAAATTGCAGCCTCAATCGTAGGAAGGCCACGGCATCATGGGTTCGAGTCCTGATCTCAGCCTGGAATGACCTCGCTAACTGACGAATGTTTAGGATCATGATCGGGATGGGCCAAAAGGACTCATACGTCGGTGATGAAGCACAGTCCAAACGGGGTATTTTGACACTGAGATACCCCATCGAACATGGAACTGTAACAAATTGGGATGATATGGAAAAGGTCTGGCACCACACGTTCTACTATGAGCTAAGAGTTGCTCCAGAGGAACACCCAGTACTCATGAGCGATTCGCCCCATGGCTACAAGTTTACCAGGTTAGAAGTCTGATCCCTCGAATGCTATATCATTTTCAAGCTAATGACTCGACGCTCTTAACAGGGAGAAGATGACACAAATAGTGTTTGAGACGTTTAATAGTCCCGCCTTTTATGTCTCGATTCAGCAAGCGCTCGCTCTCTATGCCTCTGGCCGCACGACTGGTTTAGTCATGGATTCTGGCGACGGGGTCACTCATGTTGTGCCAATTTACGAAGGGTTTGCATTATCTCATGCTATCGCTAGAGTAGACGTGGCGGGGAGAGATCTAACCGATTACCTTATGAAGATCCTCGCTGAGAGAGGCTATTCTTTCTCGATCACTGCCGAGCGGGAAATTGTCCGCGATATTAAGGAAAAGCTATGCTATGTGGCTCTTGACTTTGAGTCAGAAATACAGGTGGCGGCGCAGTCCGCTGCCTTGGAGAAATCTTACGAGCTCCCTGACGGCCAGGTCATCACCATAGGCAATGAACGCTTTAGGGCTACCGAATGTATGTTTCAGCCTTCTATGCTAGGCTTGGAGAGTGGCGGTGTGCACGTTACTGCCTTTACTAGCATCATGAAGTGCGATGTGGACTTCCGGAAAGACCTGTATGGGAACTTGATAACAGCTGGGGGAAATACAATGTTCCCAGGCCTATCAGATCGGATGCAAAAGGAACTGACGGCTTTGGCACCCTCAAGCATGAAGGTCAAAATCATCGCGCCACCAGAGCGGAAGTACTCGGTTTGGATTGGCGGTTCAATACTCGCGTCACTCAGCACATTCCAGCAGATGTGGATATCGAAACAGGAGTATGATGAGTGGGGCCCCTCGATCGTTTCTCGCAAGTGTTTCTAAGAGCTATTAAATACTGCTAGAAGCTTAGGTTCCTAACTCCATTATTAAAGCTAGTAGAGACTCCAAGAAGTTTCGAAGCCATTGTGGGCTGTCCACTCCCCAGCCTGACCCGCAGCAACAGCCTCAGACCACTGGTGCCAATGACCTAGCCTTGGTCTTGGTGATACCACTGTTTAGTAGACATTTAAAGGACGTGGCAGACAAAGCGGTCGCGCTGAAGCAATACGCCAAGGAAGTGCAGTAGTCGGGTTCTGTCATAAAGAAACTCAGATTCTGGCTTAAGGATAAGAAAAAGTTCTTTGAATTGTTCATTCAACTGCGGTATTACAACGACTCGCTCACGAGCCTCATCCCACCTACCCACCGTACATGCCTCAACTTTACACTCTCCTTGCGCATGCTAGACGGCACAGCGGATCCGGCTAAGCTCGCCAAGGTAAGGGCCGCCGATGAAGGGAACACACCGGCGGACTCTCGTCTATTGCTATGATGAAACGCTTCTATCAGCTTATTCATGAGCCTGAGCCATCGTACATATTGGCATCTGAGCTCCGATGCGCTCCCGACTGACTAGAGCTCGATGACCTCTCCGCACAGCGGTGTTATGGCGAATACTCCCCGCCAGGCCACGTGAAGCAGAGAATCATCGCCGAGTGGAAGCACTACGACCCCAACCTGTCGTGCGATGTATCTGTCGAACTAGCTCATATAATGGGTGGGAAGTATAAGGTGCCACTACCTCCTCATCGCCTACCACCCTCATGGCGAGCAGTTCCCTAAGAACTGCCTCACGGCGCTCCAATTGACGCAACCGTTCTTCATCATCTTCATACCTCATCTCCCACGCACTAAGCGGTGCTAGGAGTATCATTACCGCTGGCAATATTTGCCCAAATGTCCAGTTATTACTCGAGTGGGGGTGGCTTCCACGCTGGCCGCCAGCCTCAAGTGCGCTGAATGGAATTACCAGAATTAAGAACAAGACAATAAGTACCCCAGATATACGGGCCGTCCTTTTTCGGAGATGGTCGTTTCCCCCAAAGTCCATCAAGATGTAGAAGCCAACGCTTGTGAAGAGGAGGGCCAAAAATATTATCAAGATACCGAAGGCCACCCATCCGCCGGCAGTTATGGAGTTATTGAATACCCCGGAGAAAACGCATATGGCCGGGAATACATGCGGCGGAACTTCCCAACTTGATTTAACGGCGATCGGGATATGATATAGTGATGGAGACATGAGGGCTATGTTTACCAAGATCAAGAACATGCGGAGTCGACACCGCCATCTGGACAAAGTGCTCCAAATGTGTTCGCGTAGTGTATGGAGGGTGAGCAGGTGTACGAGGAGGGAAAGATAGGCCAAGTGGCTACCAGCGAAGAAATGCCAAACTTGAATCTGACAGATTGGAATATACATCGAGAGGGAGATCGCAATCCCGGTAAGAAGATGTTGGTCGCTCAGGCTTAAGAGAAATCTCTTAAGGTTACGGGTTGCCTCAGCCACGAACTGGTCATATTTGATACGTGGCACTTGAAAATGGTCTAGAATGAGCCACCGAAGGGGACCCTCTGTTTCCAGGTTCTTAATGGCCAGCCAAGACGCAATGGACAGAGCAACGCCGGAATAAAACGCTAGCAAGACCTTCACGACTATGAGCGACGTCCGAAGATGTAGCACAAATATTCTACTTACTCCTGGACCATTCACATCGGGGAGCGATACCAAGTCAAGCCCTTGGTCCTTCGCGGAACAACTTTGTACGCAACCCATGGCGAAATCTGCGTGGGAATTGTAATCGCTCAAGAATTCGCGTCGTGGGGGGTGTTTTCGGACGATGTAGAATGTGCTTGTGGTCTCTAATGTGCCAAAGTTTTGCTATAGGATATAGACCAAGGTTATTGTAAGAAATCAAATAGCGGGTATTGCATCTCAACCTCACAAGGCCTTGCTTGGATTGCAACTTGAGCCGCGTCTCCAGGTCAGGGTTACTGACCGACTTTTGAGTCTACGAATTACATTTCGGCTTTCAGGCACTGCTTAGTAGCTTCTGCCTATACCCCATCTCCACAAATGATTGTTCAGACAGACTCTACATATGCAGGCTTTGTTGGCATAAACCTGAAGGAGGACACGTTGCCTGACTCTCAGCCGGAGGAGGAAAGGATACCTTATGTAGTAGTTGAGGCAGCCTCTAGTACTATTACATGGTGGAGGCTGTGTGGGCCTAGTATGTCTTGCCTGGCTTTCCAACCTTGTTGATGAAGGTACAAGAGGCCATTCCCTGGAATTTATGCCTTATGCATTTGGGGAACGAAACTTTCTTTCTTCTGTGCCTTCTTCTGCATCCACCTTTACTACGCGCCATCAAATCAAACCTCTGTAATAAGCGCCATTCTATACCACAACCCATGCGCCATCACTGGGACGGTTTACGAATTGAGGGACAATTTGTGCCATCACGATCGAGCCGCCCAACGCGTTGTTTGCCAACGCTGCTTCTGCCCGACTCCTTTGCGCCTTATCTGGCGAACGCAATGACGGTAGCGTTATGTGAGTTAGGGGCTCCCAACTTGCTAAGGTCTGACCGCGATGGTCGGTGGAAACAGGCACTATGATAATCTGGATCTCTTTGCTCACAAGATGTAAGACCCGAACCGTGCCGTGCCTTAGTCTTTCATTCTTCAGCCAGGGCACCACTGGCCTGGACATCTCTAGGGAGGATCAACACTTAGGTTTTTAAGGCCACAACCAGAATTCTTCGTCTTGTATAGTTTAATTGCATGCCGTCTCGCCCTGGGAAGCCAATAGCTATCGCATATGTCAATAAAAGAGGACTCAACAATCGACTCCAGGGACAGCCCCAGCCATGGAATTGACACGAGATAAGGCATAAACTTTTAAATTCCTCCGTTTACTACTAAATGTTTAAGTTACAGATGCAAATAGGCGTATCGCCTGTATCAAACGAGTGTGAAAATTGAAGCGAGTTCGGTCCGGTGCTCAAAATAACAACGCTCCGTTTCTCGACGGAAGAAGTTGCAGGGGGCAACGGATTCTCCGCTGAGCTGCGGAAGGATACGCAATTGCATATAGAGTTTTGTTTCCACACTAATCCGTATTACAAAATTTCAATCGATACTTACATATAGGCCAAACACACTGTATATTAACAATACACAATCAGCCCAGAAATAATACAACGAAAACCATAAGCGTAAGTAGCATGATGCTCCATGATTTCTTTTTTTTCTCTTAGGTTTGACAGGGAACTTTATCGCCCAGAGACTGAAGCGACGATGCTCTTGATGATGGGCTGAGACCAGAATTAGTACTTAACTCATAGAGCAAATCCCATTAAAACTGGTACCATAATGCGAGAGATGCAGCAGTTTATGGTTTGCTGTTACTGTAGCACTTACAGAGTAATTCATTGACGCTGCAAGAGCTCCGTCAACCGACGGAGCAAGGAGTCCTATTATGCATATAAGAAGTTAAATATCCTAAACCCTTTTAGTTATTTTCGGATGTTTTGCTAAATATGGAAACATAAGCAGCTTTATTGCACAGCCACCTCAATTCACTTATTATTAGCCTTTACTGAGGCTACCCAATCATTATCCGCTGTTACTTATTTATTAGTCCCCCAAGGCGTCTGGCTTAAGCTAGAATGATGCATAAATATTTCAATTAACAATCCAAAACCAATCATTCTTGCTACTAGCAACGCTTGTGTTTCAGCTCAACTAGAGCTAGGCGCTTTTTGGCCATGGTAGATGTAGCATTTCGTATTCCGGTTATTTTATTTGCCTGTGATAGTCGTCTGAATGTCATCTAGCATCTTGAATATCTCACTGGACACCAAGTATCCGTAATAAGCTCAAGAAACCGCGCTTTATGCGCTACTAACCAACTGGTATAAATATACTCTAGTTCCGTCTGCCCTGTTCTGTCTGTATCCGCTCGATTTGTATTCGACATATTTGTTCGAGAAGATGAAGCTGCAAACACTCGTCCTTTCTTTCGCCGCGGCTGGCTTTTCCACAGCCTTTTTCCCCTCTCCTGCATTCAAACGTAATGCAGACACTTGCAAGCTATCGCTGGCATCCAGCTCTGGTGGCCGCAAGGTTGCCCTTGTCATTGACGCGTCCGGGTCCATGCTGTCAAACGATCCTCAGGAGCTCAGAATCAAGGCTGGAAGGGCTCTCAACAGGCAGCTGGTATCCTCTGCAGAGGCTTCTGGTGGCAAAAGTGCCGACCAAGTCGCGGTCGTGGAGTAAGGCCACCATGCTGTTGCATGCATATGAGATTTGTTCACTGATTCAGTCCAGATTTAACTCTCAGGCGACTCTGCTCTATCAGCTCGGTGACCCTGGTAAAGCCGATAGCTCTTTCGGTAAGATTGGTAGTGAAGGAGGAACCTCAATCGCCAGGTAAGTGTTGCACTTCCAAGTTCCCACCTAAACAAGAAAGTGACTTTAATGGCTAATTGGGTGTCAGCGGAGTTGCGAAAGGTATTGAAGAGCTCACCAAGTCTGGGCATGGTACAACAAAAGATCGATCGGGTATCATCATTCTAACCGACGGCGAAGACACCGATGTCAACGGGCTCATCAATCAAATTAAAAAGGCAAATTCCCTCGGCATCCGCGTAAGCTTCGGCTTCCTTGCTCCGCCAGACACCCCGCCCAAGCCAGATCTGCTGCAGGCCATTCTCCAGACAGGCGGCACGTACAACTCCTTCAACCAACCTGAGAATATTCAACCCTGGCTCTACCTGCTCTTGGGCAATGGTATTACTGCACTGGACAAGAAGTCCTCCAGCACAGCTCAACCGCTTCTGAGCGGCATTACGACTGCCAAACTGTCCGGCTCCAAAGACGTTGCCTTCTCGTACCTCGCGAGCGATGGGGAGAAGCTTGTCTTCACGGTCACTTCGATCTCCGCACAGGACCTTGAAGTGAAATTGAGTCATGAAAACGGAAATTCGATCGGCAAGAATTCCACGACGAGGGGGAAAGAGCCAGCTGAGTTGTCGGTCAAGGCTACGAAGGCCGAAACGCTCAAGGTCGTCGTGTCATCTGCTACGTCCAAGGAAGGCATCTTCCAGATATCGGTAAACTCCTCTTTGGGCATCTCGGCTTGTAACCTCGGCAATGGAAAGCCAGGCAAGAACGAGAGCATCTCTACCC
>JAAOAN010000748.1:0-33570 GCA_013396205.1 Fusarium mundagurra
TTAATTTACCTAGTGATACTCCGTATAAAGAAATTGCTCTGTGCCGTAACTAACTAGTAGCTAAAAACCCCCTGGTTATACCACCTCCAGTTTTTTTAATCAGACATGAAGGGGTCCCCTGACGTCAATGAATATGCTTGATTTCACAAAAATTGACAAGATCTTCTCCCAGGGCCGGTCCCTTCACGGAGATACAACCCGGAGGTTCCCCGAGATCCGCTCCCAGCCAGGAAAGAGAGGTGGTTCGCTTTTTCACAGGATCAGCACTAGACGTTTAGTGAAACTCTTGCTCGAGTTGAGGTTACATCTCATTTATGACCCCTGATTGTGGGATTTGTCGGTCCCACATGAAAGGGTAGTCCCTAGCGCTGCGACTCAAATCCGGGGTATCTGGGAAACTTAGAGAGGGTCATGTACAAATACGTGAACTTTGAGCTTATTGTCTATTGATATCAATCTGTTAAATATTAAATCTCGAGTCTACTCTTCTCGCTTCGCAGTCTCTATCAAAATGCATCATCAAACTACCAACGATGTTGAGAACTCCATTTCTCTCAATGACTCTCACAATCCTCCGTCAATTACAGATGTCCTCAAACAAGAGGATAGGCCAGTAAACTGGCCCTCCTCCAAAAAGTGGTCCATCGTGGTCAGCACCTCTCTCGCAACCTTCATCGTCTCCTTCGGCAGCAGCGTCTACTCAGCTGCAATCCCCCACATCCAAACCCACTTCAGCGTCTCATCCGATACTGCCCTTCTAGGAATAACACTTTACGTTATCGGCTTCGCGCTCGGACCAATGGCATGGGGTCCCGCGTCAGAACTCTACGGCAAGCGACGACCCCTGTTCCTAGGCTACGCCATCTTCTGCATCTGCCAACTTCCCTGTGCCCTCGCACAAAACATATCTTTACTCTTGACTTTTCGACTTCTCTCTGGTCTAGCTGGTTCTTCGAGCCTGGCTATTCTGGGAGGGATGTACGTCGACTTCCTCAGCAGACCAGCCGAGCGAGGAATCTCCACGGCTGTTTTCAGCGTTGCAACTTTTTGCGGACCAACTGTTGGGCCTATTGTTGGAAATGTGGCGACGCTCAAATTAGGCTGGCGTTGGACAGCGTGGCTTACTCTCATAGGAGGTGTCGTCTTTGGCAATATCGCGTTTCTTCTGACCCCTGAAACGTCCGAGGTGGTGATATTGCGCCGACGATACAAGGGGAATACCTCGGTTAGCCCTTCTCGGACAGATCGTCCAGAATACGGCATATCGATATTCGTGCAGAGCTACCTTACAAAACCAGTCAGGATGTTTGTGCGTGAGCCAATAGTAAGTCAGCTACCCCAGCATTTGGAAACCTTATTGATGATCTACAGCTCATCTTCTTCACCATCTACATGAGTCTCGCTTATGGAATTATATACCTCACTTTTACTATGTACCCTCTTGCATTTGTCACAGTCAGGGGATGGTCCCGTATGGACGGAAGTCTTCCGTTTATCGGGATGACCTTTGGCGTGGTCCTGGCGTGTATAGGGATTGCTCTGCATAGTATCTACTATATCCAGCAGAGCCGAGTCCATGTGCCGGAACGGCGTCTGCCGCCCATGATTGCCGGGTCCATCCTCCTGTCAGCAGGTACACACCAGACTGCCCTATCTTTGAATCCCGGTCTGACACGTTCTAGGCATCTTCTGGTTCGGATGGACATCTAGCAGGCCAGTTCATTGGCTGGCACAAGCTTCCGCCGGGGTCTTCCTTGGCAGCGGCTCCATACTGGTCTTGATGCCTGGCGTGGTCTACCTTATCGAGGTATATCTCATCCACGCCAATAGCGCTTTGGCAATTAATAATTTCCTACGTTGTGTGATCGCCGCGACGTTTCCTCTGTATGCTACAGACTTGTTAGTGGATGTGGGGCTGGGTGTGGGTGGCACGGTCATCGGCTCAATCTGTCTGGTGCTCTCACCCGTTTCCTTTCTTTTCTGGCGATATGGTCGCACTATCAGACAGTGGTCCAAGTTTGCGGAGGAGTAATTTCACTGTATACACCTAATACCACCTAAAATACGGCATGGCTGATTACTTATCACAGACAAGACCAGCAAGGCCGTGATTACAACGCATACTCTACAGTATGATCTCTCTCTTTGACTTTCTGTAGTTCCGTTAAAATAAAGTGCTAGTACCCCACATAAATGTACAATCGTTAAGTTTCTAACTTTCTGTAGAATGAGAAAATATCCTCCTTACCGTGACCGCTACACACGTCGTCAAACCATGGGGCAAAAGATCGCCATAATCGCTATGCAAGCAATTATTGGTATGCTACAGCTGCCTTGTGGAGGCCTTGCAGCGGTATTACGGGCATGAATCGTGACAATTACTCTGTTCTTTGTTATGTTTATTAGCCCTTTACTATATCATATAGAACATGCACACATCATATGTAATTATCTTCTTGTTTTACTTTGGACGATTAGTAATGATTTTAATGGTGAATGTCTTGGAACATCCTTGCTTCAGGCATCCTTGCTTCAAGAACCCCTGCTGTAAGGCACCCTTGCCGTAAGGCTGACTGGCTGCATGTCGGCTACCTCAGCCACAGCCTCAATCTTTTCTCGCTATCCCATTCAACAAACCCTCACTCTTCATCGCAAATTATCTGTCAATTGAAGCGGACATGTCAGAAAAATCGCAGAACAAACGCCAGCGCAATCCGCACGCCTTGCTCGACGAGACCGACTTGGCCAAGCGAGCCTGTCTCGAACAACCAAGCTTTCTCGACACCTCGAGACTTCAAGAGCCCGCTTGGTTGAATCCGACATCTTCTTCCAATCCGAGCCAGCGGAACTCATTCAGCCCGTTCGCATTGAGTGATGCAGGAAGTTCGCGGCTATCCCCTTTGAACGATCAGCCATTCGGTAACGAGGATGCCGCCATTCTATCGGACAATGAGTCTGATCAATGCTGCTTCGGAGAAGTTTGTAAACTAGCCCTGCTGCGAAAAGTCTATCTACTAATAAGTAGCTTCTTATCGACTTTTTGTCACCGGCCACATTGAGTGAAGATCTATCACATGTTCCTATCGAGCTCCGATTCTCGAACCACGTCATAAGCTTTCATGTTGAAGGCTCTGGTAACTATATGGGTCGCATAGAATCCAAGGCTATAGTCGATCTCGTTCAGGGCTACCAGGTGACCCTCGCCACCACTTTGGAGTGCCCGCCCGTCAAAAAGAAGTCCGCTGATTCGTTTCAAACACCAAAAACACTCCACATTGTCATCTACGGGTTGCGTAAGGACATGAACGATATTGGTGACTTGCTGGAGGACTCTGAGCTCTTTCTCCAGCATCCAACCGAATATGATACTCGTTTGGAGTATTTGAATCCTCAGTACCTTATAAGACCCGGCTCAACTTTTCCCAGAGTTAATGGTGCAAGCTTCCAAGCACTTGCAAATCAACAATCATCAGACCAAGTTATGGAGGAAAAGTCGAAGAGTGAGGTCCATCGAGTATTTGACTCTGCCAGCGGACCGTCAACCTTTACGCAGGTACAACCAAGTCCTAGGCTAAGAACGAGTTTGCAAGAGTAAGGTTCTAGCAGCAGGAAGAAACAAGATCTAACTCTGTCCCAGACATCAAAAGAAGGCTCTCGCAATGATGGTCGAAAAGGACCTTGGCTTGCTTGATAATACGACGTTTCCCTCTCTTTGGGAAACCGTTACTGCATCAAACGGCCGCGTAGAGTATGCAACATCTCAGTCGCACCACTATCGGAGCTAACAGCTTGAAGGTATCGTCATGCGATCACCGGGCGAAACGAAGTGAAACCCGCTCCATTGTGTGGGGGTATCCTGGCCGATGTCAGTCTATACATTCTGTATTCGATTCTCACTAACTCACTGACACATCTCAGGACATGGGTCTTGGAAAGACCTTGAGTACCCTCGCTTTGGTCAGCTGGTTTCTAGATTCCATGGACAATACAAGTATCCCCAAGGCTTGTCGCACGACACTAATTATCGCACCAAACTCTAGTAAGTATATTCTTGCCGTCGTTTCGGCACTCAGTCTAACATTATTTTATCCATTCCTGCTTGGCAGGAGCAGATCACCAGGTAAGAACATACGCGTCCTCTTTTCAGTTTCAGAACTCACTTATTCTAGGCACATTGTCCCTGATCAGATTCGAGTGGTGCTTTTCCATGGACCTACGAGAGACAGATTGGCCAAGGCTCTCATCGAGTACGATGTTGTGCTCACCACTTACGGAACACTACAGTCTGAATGGAGGTCAAACAAAGAAGATTCCCCTATACTCACACATACATGGGCACGAGTCGTGCTGGACGAAGGTCAGATCAATTCACTGCTTCTTGTGGAATCATCTAACAACGTCTAGCCCATCATATCCGTGAGCGTTCAACGCAAACCTTCACGGCCGTCACTGCATTGCGAACCAGTCGAAGATGGTGTCTCACTGGCACGCCCATACAAAATCGTCTTGACGACTATGGAGCTTTGCTAAGTTTCATCGGAGTCCCACCTTTCATCTGTAAATCAGCATTTGATTTCTGGATAATGAAGCCAGCAGTTCAAGGAACTGCAGAAGGACTCAGGAGGTTGAAACTACTTGTTAGTGCAACCTGTCTCCGCAGGACCAAAGACAGCGTGAGTGAAACCTTAAATCTTCCTGATCGTAAGGTGCACGAGTATATTGTGCAGTTGGATCCAGAAGACAGGGAGTTATATGACTTCTTCAAGAAAACCGGATCCCATTTAATTGTCAATAAAGACTTTGGTAATTCAAACACGGCCACAAGAACGGGGAGCATTCTTCCCATCATCAATACTCTGAGACTCATCTGTAATCATGGACAGAGGCTCCTCCCAGCATTTGCCCTTGAAGCCTGGGCCCATCGACATAACCCGACCGCATATTTGGATCTATCCACAGGAAAATTAGGGCTTTGCTTTTCTTGCGGCGCGGAGGCACCACCTAACGAGATGCAGTCGGAGTTCGCTTGCTCTCATCTCCTTTGCTCGCAATGCGCAAATTCAGACGAAGGGTATCAAATGTCGGTTGATAGCGTTGTTTGTCCAGCCTGTACCAAGGATTTAGATTCGAAAGCGGCCAACGCACTTACCAGACAGGAATATTACCGACCGTCTGCTAAGATACGAGCGCTTATACAAAATGTCCATACCGAGCAACAGGGCAACCCTCCCATGTTTGGTAACAAGCCTATCAAGAGGTCCTTCCTTCAACCACTAATATCAATGAAGTGCAATGCTGATATCTTGATAGCGTTGTATTCACGTTTTGGGTTAAGATGCTGGACTTGCTTGAAATTGCCCTTCATCAAGAGCGTCTCAAGTTTGCGAGAATAGATGGCCAAAAGTCTTTGGTGGAGAAGACTTCGGCATTACAATCATTTCACGACGACGACAACTGCACGGTGATGATTGCCACGATCGGAAGTGTCGGCGAGGGGTGAATTCAACCTGAGTATTTTTATGCTTTTTCGCTAGCTGATCTTAAATAGGGTCGACCTGACCGCCGCCAACTTTGTACATCTGCTTGAGCCGCATTGGAACCCAATGGTTGAGGAGCAAGCAATAGACCGAGTACATCGAATGGGCCAAACAAGAGACGTCGTTGCAACTCGGTACATTACGAATGACTCGATAGAGATGGTAAGTGACTTCATCTGTCGTCAGGATGAACCTTTTCACGCTAATGCCGTCAACTTAGTTGGTTAAGGATATCAAGGAAAGAAAGCGAGATCTTATCAATAGCTCCCTGGGTCATCTAGCCGGGCTAGTCAATACACAAACTTAGTGGAGTGAAGAACATTGCGTTTCGAAGGGGACATATAGAGTAAGGAGAATTAGAGGTGAGAAGACTTAGGTTGCCTTTGGTATAAGCCACACATTCAACTACCACAACGAGTATACAATTTAGACTCTCCTTGATCTCATAGCTCAGAATATCCACAACATCCATTTACCCATGATCGATATATTCCCATGTATATGTATAACATCAATCTCTATCAGCTAGGACCTCAAAGACGATATTGACGATGATTCCTCGGCTGAAGTTTTTCGTCGTTCTTCCGCTGCCCATTCGACTAGCTCATCCCACGTCTTACCCAACCACTTGGAGATACCTTTTGCACCAGGCTCCAAAGATAGATTGATTGCCTGCCCCTTGTTCTTCCCCGATAGGCGTATGACTTTCACATGAGGGTCTGCACCCGATAACAGAAGATACTTGACTAGTTCAGCTGCCTCGGCGCTGGTCTTTTTAATCGCATGGTGCAACGGACGGAGGTCCGTGGAACTTTTTTTTGATCTGTAGTTAACGTCGGCACCACAGGTGACTAGAGCTTTAGCCAGTACGAGGGAGCAGCTCCCAGAAGCCAGATCCCTCAGTAGCGAACTTGCTGTTTTCACATAGAAGTACCCTAATTTGGACAGTTCAATCCAGAACGATGCTAGTTGTAACTCCATCACTGGGCTCCATTTGCGTCCTACAAGGTATTCGGAAATTGCCATTGAACCAAAATTTCCAGATAGGACGTTGTTCCTCCAACTGTCGAACACTTCAACAGAATCAGACGCCATTATGTTTGAGCTGAATATATCTCTAAGGAACTTCCACTCAGCGAGTGTGGAGTTGCTCAAAGCCCACTCAACAACTGGAATGTTGCAACTTTTGATAGCGTGAGGTACGAATGAAGTCTTCACGATGTCATTAAACAATGATAATTGTTCACCAAATACAAGGCGGGCCATTGCGACAGAACCATGAGAGGCTAGCAAGCCCCCGAAGGCAGATTCGAAGGCTGACTTAGAAGGCCATCGTGATATAATCGAGGGAAGAATCCGTTCCACTACTTGAACTTCGTCTCTCAAAATGTACTCCATCACGAGTGACTTGAGATCCTCGTATTGAAGGGTATCGAGGTCTACAGGAATATGAAACTCATTTGGCCTGTGGTGACATTGGACTAGATGATTTTCGAGTTGTCCCCGAGAAGAGAAACCGAGAGTTGAGTATTCACAGGCTTCCAGGGCACATTTGAAAGGACGGTCATGGTGTCGGATATGCTCATCGCGGAGAGCTGTGCTCTTGAAAGAGAAACGGTGGTATCGACAAGAGATAAATGGACACGTATTGACAGCAAGGCCATAATGCTTCTGAATGGCTGAGCAGTGGCAATCTTTTGTATGCTTGCTTTCGCTGCAAAGAAGGCCTTGTAGCACCCGATGGATACGTATTGTCGTCGCAGAGAATGTCGTTGGATCAAAGTGCGCCCAGCTGGCATCTTCTGAGAAAGTCTTAGTCGGGCCAGTAAAGCGATTATGGGTACTTGTATTACCTTCATCAAGACGCCAGTCATAAGAAGTAGCCATAATACTTCGAAAGTCGAGGCTACGCGAAATGGCCTTGGCCTCTTCAAGGTTTGACTTGAACCTATCAAGACTCCAGAGCCTCAAGTTTGTTTCCGAATCCTGGTTGTAATCTGGATTTTCGAGGTCCCGCATAATGTGACGTAGCAAGGGGACAAACTGTGGCGACAACTCATCTCGAAAATGTCTCGTGCATAGTCCAAGACACTCTGCCCACTGGCGATGTGCAAAGCTAAGTAGCCGATATGCTCCAGATATAACATTTCGCTCGAGATCGTCATCACTGAGATCCGGATCCAGACAGTCTGAGCACAGATATGCCAAACAGGTAGTCGAGATTTCCAAGAGAGCCTCTCCTTCGTCCAAAATCTTGTTCTTCTGATGTTGAAGAAGGTATCTGGGATGACAGTTAGAACATGTCGCAACTATGCCGGGATCACTTACTCTTTCACAGTGAAGTGGACAAACTTCAAATGCTCATCTTCAACCTCAACTAACGGGCCACATAAACGGAGTGTATTTAGCGTGGATCTGACTTGCGGGACACTTCTTTTATCTGTCTGGATGATCAATGCCTGTTCCATCTCGTGGCGAGTGATCTGAACCGGAGAACAGGCTATCCATGACAAGATCTTCTTGCATTGCTTCTGAGCGGCTGACGGATATTTCGTGATTCTTTGAAGTATCCTCTCGTACCTTTAACTGGATATTAGTTCTCAGAAAGATTTGTACAGACAAACAAGCGACTTACGCCTCGTCAAGGCCCTCTGGGAGGACGCTGAGCTGGTCTCGGATGGAATCCAAGTCCTGCAGCATTTCTACATCTTCTAGTACGATCCTAGCATAAAGGAACATACCTAGTGAATATTAGCCCATCTAAATCGAAAGCATTTTGACTTAAGAAAAGCTTACCATCTGCCTTTGAAGCCAAAGGTTTGAGCAATTGCTGAACTTCTGAGCGGGCATCACTGTCGAAAAATGAGTTATCGAGCCATTCCCCACCTCGATGAGAAACGTATGCCTCAATGCATCTAGAGTTCTTCTGGTCAATCGGTAGTATCATCGCAATTGGCTTCAGAATCCTTTCAATTCTTTCAACTCTTCTGCTACTAACGAGGAGCTTTACATGTGGCAAGCCTTTCAGTACATCAAGAAGTAGATGCAGAAAGACCTGTTGCGTACAGTCGTCAATCTCATCTAGGCCGTCAATAGTGATGTATGTTGGACCTGCGACCTGAAGTAACTTTGTGAAAGTATTCAGAGCAAATTTGGAGTCGCCTTTCAGATCGCGTTTCAAGTCTTTAGTGGTGCTCATGATGGTTGAGCAGAGCACAGTTCGCAAGTCTCGATCTTGCGATGCGAGTTGAAATATCAAGGAGTGGTAGATTGGGATAGGTGAGTTCAGATCATATCGGTAACTGAGAAAGACAAATAGTGAATGACCCAAATCTTTCACTCTATCGATCGCTGTCGATGCCAAAAAGGTCTTCCCTGTTGATTAGTGCATTAGTGCCAGGCACCCTCTGGGGGTCCCGAAACCTTGGAAATTGAGGCTCGCAACTTACCAGCCCCAGGAATACCTTGAAGCCATAGAACCTGGGATGATTTCTCTTTTCCTTCAGCCCAACTCACAAACTGCTGGTCCTGAACTAGCCATGACCCAGTTCCTTCACACCGGCCATTGCGAATGCGGTCGAGGTCTTCATCGTAAGAAGGAGGGCGTATGTAAGTCTCCATAGAGTGAAAGTCCTGACGTTCTTGAAACTCTCGGGTTTCGGCGTAGTGCTCAAGAGCCTTCTTTCGTGCCGTGTGAGCTTCCAGAATGTCGTTGAGCGTGATCTCATTGCAAAGCAAAAGCCTGTGCTTTTCTATGTTTTCAGCAATGACCTGTATCTCAGCTCGGCGTGCTGGCCACAACGACTCAAAAAACACTTTCCAGCCTGGACAATTTAGCTTCGCAAACTATCTTATAACATTAGGGGTCATATTCGTACGAGTAAGTCCAAAGAATCGTAGAGAAACGAGGTAGAAATCAAGGATGTCCTGGAAGAACAGCCCTAGAACATATTTCATGCGCTCATTATTCTTGAACAACGGAACGAATTCGTTGAATCGGGGAAGGATGGATCCCATATTCTTCATCACGCCGAGAATCGCATCGAAGGAAGCGACGAGGTTGCTCGAAACTTGAAGCAAAAACTTGATCGGTCCCCAGATGAGAGCCAGGATATCTGGTTTAGCTTGGACAAAGACCTCAATCACACCCGCGTATTCTTGCAGTCGCTCGATATAAGGTCCGATCCTCTTCAGGCTTCGTAGCCGCTTATTGCTTGCCTGGTCCTTTTGGAGCTGTTCGGTGTAGTCCCAAATGTCGTCAATCGTGGTCGCGTTTTGAAGCTGTCTGCGCAGTTTCTGATCTTTGATTCCATTCAGAAACTCAGCTTTGGCCTTTTCAAAGACCTCGCTGACTTGGTCGGTCGAACTGGACGCCATGGTACTTTTTCGCTTTCAGGGGACATGGACAAGCAATTGTTTGATGAGGAAAGTTGAACGATTCTATGGGAGCGTTTGTAATTTTGGGCACTGTCAGACTGCAATTGGGGGGTCGCCAATTGGTCACCGCCTGGCGAGGCAGACTTTGCAATCAGGCTCCCAGTGAGGCTCACTATGCAGCTCAAGCCACCAACGTAAACTTGGCCCCCAATCAGCTACTCTGGGAAAATAGTTCTTTTTTCCTGTGGTACTGTTGATAGTCAAAGACTTGTACATTTCAGAAATGCAATTACCAAGGCTTAACTGACATGCATAGTATAAATAACTCAGCCATATGTGCGGATATCTCTCTAACTTTCTGATCCCTGTATGCTGCTACTGTAATAAATCAGAGATTTTTGCCAAATTTTATAATCCTCCTCACTCGCTATGTCTCGAAGTCTTCCCTCACGCCTACAAATCTAGGCTTCGCGAATGCGAAGGGAATGACGGATACCAAGAGTTTTGATGACTAATGCTGAAGGATCCTCAAAGGGCGCCATTGTCAACGAGCCAAGCCAGGTATAAATGTAACCTCCGCTTCTTTGGAGACACTGAACAACTTGCTTCCTACAACTTATCATTAGATACTATTGTCGAGCATCCATCATGGCTTCCTTGAAATCACGATCTGAGCTTATTAACCTCCTCAAATCTATTCTCAACGCTCGAAATGAGACGAAATGGGAAACTCTAGAATCCTTATTTCAGCCGAGTATGTTGATCGACACAACATCTCAGCCGCGCGATACCTTCATCGAAAATTTGCGTTCCGCTAGTGGAGTCTCAGTGAGACTTGACAGCTGTGTGGTTGATGTAAATGCCCAAGCCGTTGCTGGGCGAGTCATCAAGACTGAAACCCTCCCAGATGGTGAACGGTGTGAGTATCAAGAGATCATCCTCACATGGTTTGTCGATGGTCGCTTGGCAACTCTCAAGCGGCTCAAGGATGGAGATTCTCGCTCCGCCAGACAAACTACAACTCCTTCACCATTGGAAGAACTGAAACCTACCTCTCTTGATCTTGCAGTATTGTACCGCGAGTACATCAAGAGTATCAACGACAAGACCATGGAAGCAAACTTTGACAAGTTCTGTCAGCCATCAGTGGCGCATAATACCGTGGGAAAGACTATCGCAGAGTACATATCTCTGATTTCAGACAGTCAAAGTGCGATTCAGGATCTGTACTTCGACATTCAAGATCTCATCGTCGATAAGGATGCAGGCAGAGTTGCGGCTAGATTGGAGTTTACTGGACTTCCTGTCAAGACTTGGGCTGGTGCTGAACCAAATGGGAAGAGTGTTAAATTCCATGAGCATGTTATGTATTGGTTTGACCAAGGCAAGATTCACTGGGTTTGGTCTGTTGTTGATTTGGATACGTATCGAAAGCAGCTTCAGGAGACAGATTAGGGACGTGTCAAGAACAAAAGCCCCTCTTGAATCTTGCTGTTGAGTTTGTCAATTACGTCGATATATCTAACATGCGATGCTGGCATCATGGACCCTGCCTCGAATAAACCCGTTCTCCTATTGTTAGTCACGGAACAGTGCTGAGTTAGTTATTTCAAAGTTTAGTCTTATGTAATCGAGCACACCGTGTGAAGGACCAGCATATATGACTTCTTCCTATCTAGTTTTCGTGTCATGAGTTTCTGCATCCACCTGCATCTTGCATAATACATATCCAATTAACAAATGGAGGAACCTTGACCTTTCCACTGACACCACGATATCCAAACCTGTACCGCTCCAATTATCGTCGCTACAATCCCAAATAGTGCCGCTGCTACCAATGCAACAAATGTCAGCCAGAACACATGCCTCGGCGATCTTCTACGCTGCGCCCATCTTCCCGGTCGAGAAACAGGTGCAGGATCTTCAGACTCAGCATATAGGCTATGTAAGCGGATCGCCCAGTGAGGGTATCTCTCAAAAAGCTCTCGCCGTGTTGTAAGTGGTCTTTCGTACACAGTCTCTCCATGATGACACTTGAGCGGTGCTGATATCCTTTGATCTACTAGTCGGACATCATTGCCTCTCCAACGGTACCAGCGGGAGTTGAATTCGATTTTTCGATCGAGCCATTGTTGGTCTTGAGGTGGGAATAGCAGGCGAATAGTCTGTAGAGTTTCATAAAGGAATGCTGGGGTGCAGCATCCTCTTTTACAGGTCAGTTGAATCCAGGTTGTCAGTTTGTCTGTAAATACCGTTTTAAGCTATCTTCAATAGAAGTCTCCCATGGTTCGTCTTTCATCACCTCATATGTCATTTCCAGTAGTGACACCAGATCAAAAACCCGCAGGGTTTTAGTCTGGCTGCCTATGTTCAGCATCAGATGATCAGGGAGGTGATGAGTCCACTCCAGCTGAACGTCGGCATGGTCCTCCAGGTAACGTGCGCGAAGTCGACTCGCCATGAAGGGTGTATGGGGCTCGTCGTCATAGGCGTGTGTTGGAAATGTCTCTTTTATGAAACTTGTTAGAGATTGACTTTCGCCCCAGTTAAGACCAGGTGTCGCAAGAAATACTGTCCTCGAGTTAAGGTTGATATTAACTGCCAACATTACTCTTATAGTGGCAACAATAGTCTCTTCTATAGCGCTGACCTGGTTTGTAATATCTTGAGGTCCAGGTGTCTCATTGCTACGCTGTATGTGGCTCCTCGAAGTATTCCTGATACATCGGCCACGGCCTAATGCCGAGGTCATGGTATTTCTCAAATGCTGGCGTGTCGAGTCAGGTTTGTTCTTTAGAATTTCGGCTGCGGTGAATACATCGTCCATCGAAACGTTAAGCTGGCCAGCCTGATCTTGGAAATAATCGAAGAAAGCCCTGAACTGATCCACGCGGCTGGAGCTTTGTAGATGCAAGCCCCAGAGCCCCTCAGCTATGCGCTGTCTTTTAGCTGTCGGATCCAGCTCTGTCTGGACAGCACTACTAGCATTCGGTACAGAACTCATGCTCAAGTAAATGCAGATTAGTTGAGGGAGGAAATATGAGGATGGTTGTAGAAGGTCAGGCTCTGGTATTACGCTTGGGGTCACCTGAGAATGAGACATGCATGAATGGCGGTGGCGGTGCCGTTTGATCTGACAATGCCTTGTCCTGCAGCCTCGTTTTCAATTCCCCTCTTCTCGCCACCGTTCTAGAATTCAAACCAAAGGCGGATCGCATTTTGTTCAAGTTATGCTGCCTCATCACACGCACCAAGATGGTGGAATTGCAGACGCTGGAACAGAGTTTTCCCTAGAACAGGATTCAGTCGCACCTCAACTTTCGCGATCAGCTCAAAGGGGGGCGAGTTCACCACCGGGATCCGATATCCCTCGCACATTCCGGCTATCCAACAGCACGCATCAAGGCCAAGCATCAAATCCCTCCGATGGTGTTGCGACGGGTGCGAATTATCCCACTGGAAGGACCAGTCATCCGATTCCAAAAGCAAAAAGGACCGTCCAGGTAAAGACTAGCAATAAGCTACTCCGCCTGTTTGGAGTTGAACGTACTTCAGTTCACGATCTACAAGTGATAACAGTCGACGAGTTTCGTGATGGAGAGGCTGAGACACAATACGAGAAATACATTGACTATCTCCGCCATGCACCTCCAGAGAAGAATCCCTTGGGGCATTTCCGCAAGATCAGCAGAATGCTGATGCCTCAGCGCGCTTTAGCCTCTAAAAAGAGTAGAGAGAGCCAGGATCTCCCTGTCCCTTTTATTCAATTCACAGGACTATACCACGAGGGAGAGGTGATGTTTTTGCATGCGCAATTGTTTCGCGCAAGGTATCGCCCTCCTATGCCCGTTTGCTATGTTATACAGCAGATAAAATTGTTGGCAGACGAGGGGAGTGAGGTTGAGACACTGAATGCCAATCCAGGCACTCTTTGCGGTGCACTAGTGGCGATCGGTACTGGGAACAGCCGCCAAATCAGTACCGTTGGCGGCGTTATCGAAAGCAGCGATGAGTATCTTGCTCTCACCACCAGCCACCGCTCTAATGAAGCAGTTGATTCCTCACCTCAAATCAAGAGCTTCTTTATGCCCAAAGTCAGACTCGACGCTAAACTCAACGAAGATGAATACGGGGATGATATTCCTCCACCGCTCGTGGTAGACACGGGCCATATCCACAAAACACCAATTAAGCAACTACCAGACGACAAGGTTACCCCTATTGCAGCCACTGATCCTCCCGATGCCGGTCCTTTGGGCAAAGTCCTACACACAGGAACTGATTGGTCCTTACTGCGATTGGCTGATCAGCTTGTTCCGCCAAACTGCATTGATGAGAGATTAGTGACGCTGCGTGAGCAGCCTCTCCAGGACATTCTGAATGACGCGGTGTTCTTGGGTCGAGCCGCCTCGGAGCCAGAGGCCTGCGAAGTTCTTGTTTATGGAGGGCGAGGTGGCTTAAACAAGCTTAATCTTACAAAGAGACCAGCCGATTTAATGCTTCCTTCAGGGGTCTGGATACGACCTTGGAAAGCGAGACATAGGCCAGCTTTAAGATGCCGTAAGTTTGAAGTCCCTGCAAAGCTATTAATGAGGCTCTGACTATCAAATCAGAACTACAACAAGGAGATTCCGGTGCTTGGGTCATGAGTATCGACAAGCGCACCGCCTATGGCCATATCATGGCTGTCACATCGGATGATGTATTGATACAACCTCTTGTGGACATCTTCCAGGATGTTAAGATCCAGCAGAAACTAGATGTCAAGATAGCGTCACCATTTGGGCAGCTAGCAAATCTTTCCAGGCACTACTACTTCCGCAACGAGCACCACCTGGCAATTAGTCTTGCGCGAAAAGCTTTAGATCCAGGAGTTATATCTCAGTCGACTGAGGGACCACAAGTGACAGCTATGCTACAGGGCTTCATGAAGCATACCGATAAAGGGGACGAGTTCCTATCGAAGTATTCCAGAAGCCATCTTGCCGACTTCCTTACAAACCTGATACTGTGTACCGGGCGAAACATCGACCTTATTCGCTCCCCTACATGGACCGATGATTGGAAAGCTATGTTTGGTACTCCGATGAATATGGTAGAACATGTCAATTATCTAAAAGAAGCCGGAGGCTTGCCGACACTTGACGAAATTCAGGCGGCGTCACGTCGGAGGACGGCGGTTCAAGATCAGGGTTCACGGAGTAAACGTCCCCGAGTCGGGGACATGACCGCTCAAATACATCGCGAGAACAGAGCTTCAATTGCCCCAAACAAAATCATAAAGCGAGCATACTATTGGGTATCAAGGCTCTTCAACCATTCCGAATTGCAGTTCACAATGGTCGGACTACCAGGGTGTGGTAAATCAGATCTCCTACGTGGTATCTCACACCACAATCCAGCCAAGGCCTCAATGTCCACCGTCGGATTCAGCACCACACGTGTACAACGAAATGGCATCGTTGCGAAGATCTGGGATCTCAATGAAGATGCTGAGTGGCGGCTGAACTGGCCAAGGTACTCGCGGGGAGTCGATGGCGTCGTGTTTGTAGTGGACACAGGAGATGCAGAGCTTTTACCTCATGTCCGTCAACAGATTCTGATGCTTATGAGCCAGCCCACGCTTTCTGGTGTCTCACTTATAATATTCGGGAATAATCGTGGCAAACACAGGGGACTAACGGTAGAGGAGTTGAAATTGAAGTTGGATTCGGACCACATAATGAACGGTCTACGTGTTGATTTATGGGTTGGTAATGGAGCGAATTTTGAAGGGTTTCTTGACTTTTTGGTCAATAGGAGGAAGGAATGAAGATTCAGGGTATGGTACATCTAGAGAAACAAGGCTAGCTTTTTGGCTTGGCGATGCAGCATTAGACCATATTCGATAATGTTCAAATTGGGAATTATATTTCTTCCCTAATGAGTCTTGTTATAAGTCTGATTATGTGAAAGAAGCCTGTCTGGTGCGAGATAGTATAGAAATCACCCTGTACGGTGAACAACAGTGGTCAGATGGGAACTTGTGTCTTTTCTTCCGACTGATCCATAGCTATATCACGAACTACAGAGATACATGAACCATTTGTAAGTTTCACGTGGTGATGATAACCACCACGTGTACCCCCTCTTGCTAGGTCTCCATTGATGCCAGAAGAAGGATAGGAATTGGATTATATTACGGAACTAAGTTTAGCAGGGCGTAATGTTTTCTGAACCTTTTTTAAATAATTAAAGCATGGTAGAATGTCAATTTATATGTGGCCTCTTCCTCGACATCCGAATTCATAGCGAGTCCAGCTGACATAGCAAGGTCAGTATTATTACAGGATACAGTATTTTTCTTTCTTAGAGCGACGTTTCCCTCGGATTTCTCAGCTTGCATTATTGAAGCTGGACCGAAGACTCTTTCAAAAGATGCGATAATAAAACTAAACAGCTGAAGAGGAGCCTTTAAAGCCTCCACATGAATCAGTTAGCAACACTGGTAGTCGAGACCTTTGCCACAGTATCAGGTTAAGAACCAACTGTCCCACGACCGATATGACTTATGCCAACCCACGCCGCGAAATCTGCATGTTACCTTGCAGGCCACTCGATATTCGAGGCTTTGAGTCTGAACAATGTCCAATCCATAATCTTCTCGATCTACAGCAAACAGGACATACTGCGACCATCATCATGCATAGCAACGCAAAGCATGAAATTATAAGGAAGGTGGAATCGAATCTCAAGCGTTAAGGTCTTTCGGGGATCAGAGCGAGATTGACGAAACTATGGACGTTCTGCCCTTATCGACTTCTGGGCCTCTCAGGTCTTTTGTGCCTTCTATTCGGCGTATAGCAAGATTTCGGCACACCAAAGTCTACAATAAGGTTGTACATAAGGCCATGAAACGCGACAAATGTGCATTGGACATATATCGTCGAAACCCAACCGGGAGATGGCGACGCTACTGGCAGCAGAGGCGAAAGCAACTCATTAAGGCCCAGATTTATCACGGCCTATCAGACTGGCGTCATATCGCTACTTCAAAGGCCGGCTAAACCTTACGGGGTCTATCAATTGTCAAGAATATTCGAGTGGAAGAGAAAGCCCAGAGACTTGCCCGTTGTGTCAGAGTTGCATGACGAGACAGGCATACGCCAAGACACTGACGGTAAAGCGCGCTGTATGGTCAATGCCATCTGGCCTCAAACGTCAGACAGTCAAGAGCCGCCGCCGACACTCAAGCCTTTGAACCGCCGCGCTAGGAGACTTCTGAGCCACACAGTCAGCCAGACCGTAAATAAGTTTGAGATAACGCGCATTATGCGAAGGCTAAAGATTGGGAAGGCCGCTGGACCAGATGGTATTGCCAATGAGGTTCTTCGGATACTTATCGATGTTCTCCCTCCTTACCTCGAGCGTTCGTTTAATGCTTGTTTGAGTGTGAGGTATCACCCCCGGCTCTTCAAGCATTCAATTACCGTTATGATTCCCAAAGGAGGTGGCAAGCCGCATCACCCTCCGGGAAGCTGGCGGCCCTTGGCCTTGTTACGTTGTGTTGGCAAGATCCTTGAACGAGTCGTCACAAATCGACTTCAGGAGCTCGTGATGCATTACAATCTTCTCCCAAGAACCCAATACGGTATGACGGGAAATCCACGACCACAGCCCTCCAGTTCCTTTTGAACCCAGTTTATGCGGCATGGAGTACAGCCCCAAAGAAGTATATCTCAATTCTGAGCATCGATATTAAAGGCGCCTACGACAGAGTGGACTGCGACAAGCTACTCGAGATTCTAATTGACTTCGGTATACCTGAGTGGTTAGTGGAATTTGTCGCCTCGTTTCTCAGTAACCGCAGCACCGTTGTAAAGCTTCCAGGTCTGACCTCGAAGCGGTATTGGATCAACATTGGCATTCCACAGGGTAGTCCTCTATCCCCGATTTTGTTCCTATTCTACACTGCACCCCTGCTCCGCATGGTGTCGGAACAGGCCTGGGGGTCCGAGGCTCCAAGCTGGCTCAAGTCTGTGCAATTCTACTGTTTTGCATTTGTCGACGACACTCACATCACGGTTGTGTCTTCACCCTATCGAACCAACTGCAGAGCTTTGGAGTTTGCTCACAAGGAGATTCTCAACTGAGCGAGACCAATGGGTGTTACATTCTCGACTGCGAAGTGCCACCTAATACTTTTCAAGCCTCTACGGAGTCGCGAACCTGACTCCCGACTCACAGCCAATATTGGAAGGTTGGCATACGAAAAGTTAGCCTGTCGATGAGCTCAAAATTCTTGGGATCATTGTCGACCGCCGGCGATGGAAAGCGCACGTTGCCGAGGGAAGCTAAGACTCAAGCCTTGCCCAGACATTCTTGTTACATAGATCGAGGCCAAAGTCGAACGTCAGCTAGCCATCCTGGCCCGATTCTCCGGTTCTGTTTGGGGGATACCTCCTGGTTACACTCTACGCAACCAAGATACGCACAACAATTACTACGCTTGCCCCATGTGGTTCATTTACGGTGACTAGGAAAGTCTTGACTTGTGCTTGTCTGGACTGGACAGGCCAAGGAACATGGAGAGGGGAAGCTGAATTGGAGCTTTTCCGATTACAATCTCGACAGGCTCAAGAAGCTGCAGTACAAGTGCCTACTGAAGATCTCTAGAGTTCTCCCAGGCACATGCGCCAGGGTTCTTGAGAAAGAGCTGGTCATCGATGATATTGAAATGACGCCAACTCAACATGTAATGACTCACCGAGTCAAGATTCTTGATACACCGGAGTATGAGTTCTTGGCCACCGTCCGAAGCGACCTTACACAGAGTGGTACAAGCACGAGGGGCAATCAACAGCCCTTCGAAGTTCTGGAGAACCAAACATGACTTCTTCGAGATATTACTCGCAACGACATGATACAGAAAGTAGGCCCCTTCAAAGGCGGAGACAGGGAACCTCATGGCTCGATTCATCCCCATTCACTGGACTACTTCTCAACATGCGATTGCTTCTGGCTGCCAGAGATGGTAGATATCGTCTAGAGTACATCAAATGCCCCCGCCAGCAATACTAGGTAAGTTCTATATTTTGATTTAAGCTCTGAGCCACAAGTCTCAACTGCATCTAGCTTACTAATTTGACTTTATCCTACAATATCTAACCAATTGCTACAGCATCAAAAAGCCCAGGGCTTTCGACTGCGGTCCCTCTTCGTGGGAAGATGAGCTTATTGTGTCATAAGGCCACACGCGCAAGATTACCTAGAAAGTTCAAGTCTCACAAGTAAACATAGAAAGCTTCCCAGGATATTACCCCATAATTGACTTGAATTGCCCATCCATCTCACTGCTTCGACCCATTCGGCTGGTAGAAATGTGAATCCTTCTTCGGCCAAGACCACGTAGAAACTACTTGAAGAAAGGTCCCAATTGATAGGTATAATCAATAGTACTGCCTTTTTTTCTGAGACTTCAGGATTTAGATCTGAGTATAAGGTGAAATTGTATGTTCTGTTGGCTGACTGTTACGTTTTTGCTGCCCTAGAGACTGGGGGGAGAGGAAAACATGGTATTGAATCGTTGGCGTCACTTTGATGGGGCTATTTCGCCGGGAGATTGAATAAAGTTCCCACAAACTCAATAACAGGCAATATTCCGCCGACCTGAAGAGTTTATTGCCGGGTTCAACCAGAAAAGGGTTTGTTAATAAACTTTGTTATGACTCATTAAAGTTGTTGCCTGGACAGGGCTGAAATTGGTACCTATTTAAGGCCTCGGTCCCCCACCTACACACCAAGCAGGACACACCAAAAATTCATTCGGTCTTGACAATCTTCGGCAATTTATCTCACAGACTCTGTGTCGTGGTGCTATTTCAATCACTAATCCAGAGCCAGGAACTCCCTCGATCGCCGTCCTCAATCAGGTCACCTCAGGCCCCTCTGACAACATCATGGCTTCCCGCGAGTTCCTCCTTCTCCCCAACGAAATTAGACACCTCATCTACAAGGCGTATTTCACCCTCGAGGACGGCTATGCCTTCCAGTCTGGATCTGGCAAGCTCGCCGCCGCCGATGGCCAACCCCTAGACCTCGCCCTCATGTACACGTGCCGATTGATCGCTTCCGAAACCAAGAATCTCCCGCTGGAGCTCAACGTTGTGTCATTCTCGACCGTATATCATCCTGAATGGCGTCGGTGGGCAGGTCGATTCGATTACTTGCTCCGTACCCAGCACCTCATGCAAACCCATATTCTTGCCGTGCTCGGAAATTCGGGACACATCACCCCCGCCATCTACGAAGAGGTAGGGGAAAGATTTCCCTGGTTTGTGGCCGCGCTTAAGGATGTTGTAAATGATCCGCAGCGAATTATTCACACAATTATACCGGACCGATACTTGGATGGAGTTGCTTGCTATCGGGAGTGGAGTCTCTATCGCACGACTGTACCCCGAGACCGCGTGTTCCAGGGCACGACAGGCTCGCGCTACGAAATAACCCACGCTGTCAAATTCACACTCAGACTAGTTGCCCAGCAGCTGCAGATCAAGTCGGGAAGCGATTTGGGTGAGTTTCTGGTAGGATGGCGAGGATGGAAAGGAGATCGCCAGGACCTCATCGACTTCCTCGATGAGTGCTATGAACCTTGGGACATGCCGTCATGGTCAGACCTCGAATCGATGGGTCGGAGACTGGAGGATGACGACAAATGGTCGAGGCTTCAGTTGTGGGAGGTGGATGATTGGAAAATGGCCACTGCTGCCTATCGCTCCAAATACCGGTTCTCAGCTGCCGCTGTCGCCATTCGTTTCTTGCGCCATCTACCTCTTGGCAAACGATTGTCCTTGAGAGCAATGTTATTGCGTGAAGACCACATCGCGGTGGGCTTCCAGGAATGTCATTCCAATGGTCTTATCCCTTTCCTCCAGGAAAATCCACGACTGCGAGTTGAGCATCGTGTCAGCATGCTGACCAATATTATTCAGGCGGCAAGCATGCTCCATGACGTCTACCTTTTCATTTTGCGCCCCGAGGAGCAAAGACCAAGTATCAACGGTAACTGGGTTTTCCAGAAGGTAAGCGACTGGTCCGTTGAAGCTTTGGCTACAGTTGATGCTGGTATGCCCACCGGCTTCTACTCACTGATTATCGATGGCGAGCCTGCCATAAATTTGTGTTCGGAAGTTTTCCAGCAATCGGTACAGCGGAGCAGGGCTTTCTTCATCGCAGTGGAAACATGCTTCCCACGCCTGCTGGAGCGGCATTCTCTTACCGCGTTAAGCCTTAGACAAAGAAGAGCAGTGGAAGCGCTGACGCATCTTACTCATGAAACTTCTGTTATTCGCTGCAACTTCAACCCAGGACAACTGTGGGACATCGACAGGTTCGTCAAAGACTTTGAAGGTCTCGCAATCGACACAGACGGCGGACTGTCGGAACTCAACCACAAGTACAAGACCTCCGAGGAATCTAAGTTTCATCTGCCAATCCCTCCCTCAAGTTGGGTGGATCTCATGATGGACAATTGGGAGAGTCGTGAGATATTGACATACCGCGATCGTCGTGAGGCCGGTATGAATCCCAAGGATGTCCCTCCAATATATGGCTCGAGAGTCTATGATACTTGGAGAAACTCGATTAGAGCGTCGGGTCATGGCGCTTCGTCATAAATTGGGTTGAATGGTTGGACCAGACGGTGAGTCTGAGGGAACATAAGACCGGAATTCCATTCAGCTCAACAGGCAAGGTAGGGCAGTAGAGAAGGTAGAGGATCAGAGTGAGTTGTCGTCAAGACCAAGTCTGGAAGGGATGCTTCTTAAGACGATGGGAAAGAGTGCCTCGCATTGAAGATGCGTCGCGTCAAGGACTTGAGGACAAGTAATGGAACCTAAGATGTAGGTAAGTCTGTAATTCCAAACCAATTTATTTTATCTTCTGTTAGAAATAGAGCATGATCACTTGAATGCGCCACACACGTAAATGCGAGCCTGGTGCTTTAACCAACAATGCCCGCCCGACCCCCAGTGACTAGAGGTACTATTAGCGGCAAATGGCGTCAGGTTGTGTGCACTGTAATTCTGGCCTTCAGTGGTATAGAGAGGTCGGGTCCACTTGGCGACGGTCAAACTTAGTGGACTATGCACTATCTCCGGGGCATTGGCTACCCCATAGTCGCTTGAACTCAGCGCTCAGAGTCCCCCAACCTCACCGACAATCAGCGATGGTAAATGGCAGCAGAAGCCCGACTCATCAATACCATCACATGGTAAAGAATTGCAATACACGCCTCACTTCTAATCCCACTATGCTTTACCGACGAGACTTGCACGAGTTATATTACAGACAACAATGCGGATTGCTTTCCTGCCAAATGCCATTCACAATCGCTGTCTCTCTGGTATCGAGTCTCTCTGATTCAGTGCCTCTCACTGCATCCACCAGAAGCTGACCAATCCAAGGCCCAGCATTGGAAAATTTACCCCATCAGTCTCGACCCTCACTCAGCCAAATTACCAGTCACAATGAACTACTGATTGACTGCCCGGGCTGTCAACGTACAGACGTCACCATCACTTGACTCATCGACAATGAAGAAGTCAATAGCATGCGGCGCATGTCGCTCCTCCAAGCGCAAAGTGCTCCTCTCCTCTCCTCTCCCCATCCCTCTCACAACAACTGACTCATCCCTCTCAGTGCATCCACTCAGGCGGTCCGCCCTGCACGCGCTGTCGCGACCGCGGCGACGAGTGCGTCTTCCCGCCCAAGGGCACATCCTTCATCTTCCGCCGGAGCCGTCTCGAGCGTCACCGGGATGAAGTCGGGGCCGGGGCTGGGAGCCGGACTGACTCGGAGCTCATCCGGGCCGGGAACTTGGCCACTACGGACCCGTTCGGCTTCCTGACGGATGAGGTCAAGAACAGTTATCTGCGGTGCTCGTACAAGTGGTCGTTCCACCATATTCCGAATCTCCTCATTGCTATTCGTGAGAGGAGGTTGGATCCTTTGCTGGTCTGGGCGATGCTGGCTATTACTGTGAGGTGCGGCATATGATTCCTTCGCTTATCGTCTCACTCACATAGAGCAGGTTCTCGCAGGCTGCGCCGCCGGGGTATGCGACACAGGTTGAGGCGAGCAACACATTCGCTGCTCATGCGCGGTCGCTTGTTCTGTCACTTGTGGACCAGCCTACCGTCCATCGCGCTCAGGTTCTTCTCATGCTGACAGGACATTCCTGGGGCGCCGGTGAGGGTCGAAGGGCATGGGTTTATCTCGGCATGGCGGTGCGCATGGCACAAGTCCTCGGTCTATTCGAAGAACCGCCACCAGCGACAACGCGAGAGGACTTTATCGACGCTGAAGAGAGACGTCGCACTGCCTGGACGTGCTTCCTGATGGACAGTCTTCTCAGCGGAGGAAAGGGTCGCGACAGGATGCTGTCCGGTGATAAGATGCGGATCCAACTCCCATGTGAGTCGGATAGCTTCAATTTTGGCCAGATTGTGCTGTGCGAAAGACTCGATGGCTCAATGCCGGATGGGGCGATGGGTACTGTCCACGGCAGTCTAGGCATTGTGGCCAACAGCATGCGTGTCGCTGATGTCTGGGGCGCCGTTGCCAAATGGGCTTGCACACGGCACGACAACACTGTGCCACCATGGCAGCCTCAGTCCGAGTTCCAGATGCTGCTCTCCCGACTTGAACTCTGGAAGAACTCATTACCCGAGCGATTACGATACGAACTCTTCCTCCTACGGGCGCACAGCGTGTCCAATCAAGGTCAGGCATACTGCTACATGCACTGCATCTACTTCATGAGCGTCATCTTCCTCTACCGGTCTTACCTCCCCGAAGTCGAGATGCAAAAGGCCAGAGTCGGCGATAAGGATTGGGACCAATGGTCAACATGGTCAAGCAAAGAACTCGAGAAGGTCGCTGAGCAGGTGTGCGACATGCTACAAGAGATCCGCGCATTTGGCCTGTACTTCCTACGCGGTCTCGTCCCGTGGATTGGCTTTACCATTTACACCGCAGTGGGAACGATGCTGTACTTTTACCACTTCCCAAATCCTGGCGACACGGCGCATCAAGTTGAGAAGCGAAGGGAGCATATCGTCGAGGGACTCTTGTTCCTCAAAGACATGCGACAAGCTTGGCCGATGGCTGACACCTGGGTAAGTCACCCGACTCATGATAGTGACTGTACTGACGGATCACAGCGCGAGAAGATCAAGGCGATGCAGATATTCTACAGCAGCATCAAGGCCGACGGCGATCTCGCAGTAACGCCCAGCGAAAGACGAGAAATGCGCAACGCAATCATCGACTACGGCGCTCTCCAGCCCGATCCCGTCCGTCAGCCCGACGCCGAGAGCACCGATGAACAAGTACTTCACCCCATCACTCTCATGTCCATTCACTAACAATTCCCAGAGCGCTACAGACGGCGAAAACGACCAGACCTCGTCAAACGTCGATTTTTCCTTTATCGCGCCCGCAGACATTGACCTGTTCGACACAGAATTTGCATTCGGCAGCAACATGTACGCGACGTTCGCCGACGCAACACAGGGCTTCTGGGAGAGTTTCCCCGGAAGTATGGACATCACGGGCGACATGGTCATGGAGAACTGAGTGAGTGGTTTTTCTCACTGCCAAGCCGGGAAATGTTGAACGGCGATCGGCACTGAGACCCATCGTAACCTCATGACACTGAATGGTGGGTGAGCTGAGTTCCCCGCGGTTGCATTCAGGCTAAATGCAATGACAGCCAGCCATCATGACAGATCCAGCAATTATAAAAAGTCACCTCTCATTCACGACACTACCCAATTCTCACCTCAATCTCATCGCATCGTTCAAAATGCCGCAGGTCACAAACCCCATTCTTCCGGGCTTCAATCCCGACCCGTCAATCTGCCGTGTCGGCGATGACTACTACATCGCTACATCCACCTTTGAGTGGTTCCCTGGTGTTCAGATCCATCACTCCAAAGACCTCGCCAACTGGACTCTCGTCGTGCGTCCAGTGAACCGCAAGAGTCAGCTTGATATGCGCGGTGAACCTGATAGCTGCGGTGTCTGGGCACCCTGCCTGACGCACGATGGAGACAAGTTCTGGCTTGTGTACACAGACGTCAAGCGCAAGGACGGTTCGTTCAAGGACGCTCATAATTATATCATCACTGCGCCTGCTATCGAGGGGCCGTGGAGTGATCCCGTGTACGCTAATTCCTCTGGCTTTGATCCATCGCTGTTTCATGATGATGACGGTCGCAAGTGGTTCAACAACATGACATGGGATCACCGCGCTCGACCCCATCTCTTCTCTGGTATCTTTCTTCAAGAGTTTGATCCCAAGCAGGGTAAACTCGTGGGACCCAAAAAGAACATCTTTAAGGGTACAGACCTAGCTTATGTTGAGGGATCACACTTGTATAAGCGCAATGGATGGTACTACCTCTCGACAGCTGAGGGCGGCACAGGCTACACCCATGCCATGACCCTTGCGCGATCACGCAGCATATGGGGTCCTTATGAAGTCCATCCCCAGAAATACGTCGTCACTTCAAAAGATGCACCCAACGCAGCGCTCCAAAGAGCTGGACACGCTGATATCGTGGATACACCCGATGGCAAGACCTACATCGTGCATCTAACCGGCCGCCCCGTCACTCAAAAGCGTCGCTCAGTCCTGGGTCGAGAAACAGCTATCCAAGAAGCTTACTGGGGCGATGATGACTGGCTGTACATCAAGAACGGTCCCGTCCCTAGTCTTCACGTTGATCTCCCCGCTGCGCGCGACGACACTGAATACTGGAAAGAAAAGCGGTATACCTTCACCGATAAACTCCACATTGACTTCCAATGGCTGCGCACACCTGAACCCGAGCGCATTTTCAACATCAAGAACAACCAGCTCAGTCTCATCGGCCGAGAGTCCGTCGGTTCATGGTTCGAACAAGCCCTCGTCGCACGCCGCCAAACACACTTCTCCTACGACGCCGAAACAGTGATAACCTACTCCCCCGACGACGAGCGCCAATTCGCCGGTCTGACAGCCTACTACTGCCGCTTCAATTTCTTCTACCTAACTGTAACCGCCACGGCCTCTGGCCAGCGCGAGCTACAGATCATCTCCTCCGAAGAATCCTTCCCCATAGGTCGTCTGGAGCGTCCCTTTGCCGAGCCTGTTGAAATTCCCAACGAGGGCAAGGTCCGACTTGCGGTTAGTGTTCGTGCGGGGAGCACGCTTCAGTTCTCCTATGCTCTTGAGGGGCAGGAGCTGAAGGAGATTGGGCCTGTTTATGATGCTTCGATCTTGTCGGATGAGTGTGGAGGACATCCTAAGGATGGAAGTTTCACGGGTGCGTTTGTGGGGATGGCGTGTTCGGATGTTAATGGGCTTGCGAAGGAGGCGCAGTTTGATTATTTTGTTTATAGGCCTGTGCATGATAAGTTGGATCGGTATGAGATATAGGTAAAGCATAGCAAATTCGAACAGAAAATCCGACTCATACATAAACCTCACTATACACGATGAACTCGACTTGAAGGTAATAGCTCATGCAGAGTAAACGTTTTCTTTTTATTTTCTTTCCTTTGCTTTGAGACTTGCCAGAGGCCAGCCATCCTTTGCATCAATGAGTTGAATGGCAAGACCTCCATAGCAGGTCATCACAGCACAAACCCCCAAGGTATAGAATGAAAAAGAGAATGCATGAACAAACTACAAACCAAACGCCGTCTTCGCACGCTGAAAGTACTCCAACCTCGGCTGGAGATCCGTTCCAACACACTCCTCAATGTACTTCTGAAAACCCGTATCAACATCCGTCTTGAACGCCTGTCGAACATCATCCTTGCACTGCGTCCTCAAGAACCACGGTCCACTTCCAAAGTTGTACTTATCAACCGTGACATCATCCAACAAATCCTCCAGCTCCTGATCCGAAAGACCCTCTGTGCTCTCAATACCCTGCCATCCCTTGGCCAGCGCAGGAATACTCTTGGCGTAGAGAAGGTTGTAATTCGGCATCTGCATATTCGCAGTGCCTTGGCCTGGACGTCCAGGATAGTGGTTCCGCTTATACTCAAAGTCTCCAGACTCAAAGGCCATGAGAGCGAGAACAGCGGCGATTTCAGCGGGGGAGTAGATTCCTTGGGCCTGGAAGCTGGAGATGATGTAGGGGGCTGCTTGGGTAGCTGTGCGGCATTCTTTGTTGCCGGTGGGACAGCTCTTTGATTTGGGGGCTATGGCTTCGATGATGGGGACTGCAGAGAGAGAAGCTGCTGAAAGAGAGGCCAGAGAGGCGATGAGAGAGAGGGTAGTGAACTTCATAGTGATGAATTGGTAGTCTCAGACTTGATTGATGTGAGTCGAGGTAAATGACTGAAAGAGAGTATGTTTAAGTAAAAAATCCACCAGGGACTTGTTAACCGCCAAAAGAAAGTCTGTGAAACACAAGGTATCACGAACAGCGAAAAGAAAAGAAAAGGAGTGAATGGCCTCACAATCAATGGGAGAGTGAATAAGGATGCCAAGAACAGAACAGACACAGATTCAGGGAACAAGTCGCCTCTAAATACATTTTCTTTCTCAGGTGCACTTCGTGAATCCCCAGCCGCGTTGTCCAATGGCATTCCACGTCGAGGCGCAGGCAAACAAATGGTGAAACAGATGAAAGGTGAAACGAACTGCTTGCGGCCAATTGATGCGGATCTACAGGGGTTGGAGTCGGAAATCTCGGCATTGGTTTAGGGGGGAATGAGTGCAAGGGGTTGTGATTGGCGCTGGTGTTACGGTGCGGTGACATAAAGGAATGGTCAGTGATAAGCTGTGAAAAGGTGTGAGGCTGTTGGTGAGTTTTGTCAGAGTGGGTGGAGATGTCCGTGTAAGTTGGGCCTGTCTCACTTACACCAAGGAACAGAACAGAAGAGCAGAAGATCAGTGCGACAGCCACTTTAGAGCATGAACAAAGAGAATTAATTACAATCTACCCATTACCTACATCCACCATTAATTACATCACTCCTCCTCTCAGTTACCTACTCATCCCAGGTAATCTTCATACTAGTAGGGAACGGCCAAATACTTCCCCAATCCTCCGTCATATAGACATAGAAACCCCCCGGTCTCGGAACCTTCTTCAACTCTCCCTGCGCACCAGGAACCCTCCTAACACCCTTCTTCCTAAACACCGCCCTAAACAGCTCCGTGAGCGCAACCTGGCTGATATCCCTACCCAGACAGGCGTGCGGTCCAACGCCGTAGTGGATGTACTTATCCAGCGGCCGCTTGGGGTCTACGACGCCAGGGTTGGGGAAGATCTTGGGGTCTTGGGCGGCTTGGACGAAGGAGACGAAGACGCGGTCGCCGGCGTTGACGGGGATGCTGCGGCCGTCGTCCTCGTGGATCGTGTCGGGGCCGGTGGCTTCGCGGTAGAGACCGAATGTGCCGGCCATGCGGATGCCTTCCATTGCGTAGCCGAGGAGCAGAGCGTCTGTCTCGTCGCCTGTTTCGAGGGCGGCGATGCGGGCTAGTTCAGGGCGGTATTTCTCTCCTGCGGGGGAGAGATACCAATCCAGTGTTTGCGCAAACTATACTCATTAGCACTCTTCACTCCTTCAATTGAAGGGGAGGGAGACTTGACTTACCACTTGAGCCTGGTTGGGCACCATAGCACCAGCCGTAGGCAGGATCTGACTCCAGACAATATCCTCCGTGCTCAAACCCGCCTTCTTCAATCCCTTGGCCATGTTCTCACCATACCTCGCCAGCGGATCATCATTCTTATCCGGCTTGCTAGTAAACAATCCCTTGACACCAATGCTATTCGCCAACTTGACATTCATCTCAATAATACCGCCAAGTTTCTGCGCAACCTCTCTCGCACCCTGTCTAAGCGGGAAACTCTTTGCCGGATCAATGTCAAAAAAGATACACACAAAGATCACAGCGAGGATCATGTACAGCTCCTGCTCAGAGAACACACCCTTTGGATTCTCGCTCGTCTTGAGCGGCAGGTTGAACATCCTTGCGACGAAGTGCGTGTGCGCAATGTTACCCACGTCTCGTACAACATCAACCTGCGTCTTCCCCGCAAGCTTATACGACTTCTCGGCGAGTAGCTTCTCAGCAGTCTTCGCGTAAAACGATTTGACTGCGTTGCGCCACGTATCGTTGTACAAGAGCTTACCCATGCACTTGCGCTGCTGGGCGTGAAGCTGTGTATCGCCCGAGAGCATGAAGCGCCCGCCTGCTTCGCCCATGAGGTGCTTGAGACCTTCTTCCCAGCAGACACGGTACTTTTGCTGATCCTCTAGGATGTACTTTGCTGCGTTGTACCCGATGATGTTGATACGTGTGGCTGTGGGTTCGGGACGGGAGAAGTCAAAGCGATCTGCGCGCTTGAGGTTTGTGAGGATCTTTTTGTTCTCCGAGGGGATCACCATTGGGTAGTGCGCGTAGACGGAGTTGCCCTTGAAGTGCTGGGGGAATGCGCGCAGGAAGAGCTTGTAGAAGACGCAGCCGTGGTTGACCTTGAGATCGTAGTCGACTTCCTTGTAGCCCCAGTTCGTCAGGTGGCGGGGGTTGTAGTCGGTGGTGTAGTACCTATCACCTCTCACCAGCGCGACGGCATCGGAGAGGACAACGCGAGAGATGGTGTATGTGGGCGCGATGCCGACACCTGGAACCATGGGAGTCTTTGCCTCCTCTGCGACGATGCCGGGGTATAACTCGACGTAATCAGGGTGTTGGTACAAGTTGCGCAGGGCATCAGCGACGGAGGGATCAGAGTTGATGTCCTCAAACGTCTCATACGCCTTGAGCCCGAAATGCTTCCTGAACTCATTCAACCCGGCCAAGTTCCACTTCCTACCACGCATAATACCCAACATCTCAACGGGCTTCATGATACGCGGGACATTACGTCCCCCGAAAGCACCACCAGGCTGTTCAATAGCCGTAGCGAGCGCCTCAACAAGTTCATCATCGTTGAACTTGCCATCAGGACCTCTCTTGAAGCCGCCAAAGGTTCTCTCGCTGGGCTCATCAGCGACGCTCGCTTCGAATGCTTTAAGCGCCTTCATCATAGTCTGGAGATTCATAGGCCCATAGTTCTCACCGAGTAGCTCAGTGTAGAAATCCTGAATCCACTTATCGTCCATCTCCGAGAGACATGAGTGCCAGCGATAGCAGAGGTTGAACTCAGCAGACACGACGTTTCCGGTGCCGCTCTCGGACAAATCCTTCGTACCAACACTGACTCCCATTTCCTGTCTAGGATCAAGAGTCCACGTTGTATCAACCCTGTTCAGATTGATGATGTTTCTCACGTAGTCAATAAGCGTGATGTTGATGTACAGCCCACTCGTGACAAGTCTCGCAGTCTCAAAGAGCTCCGTGTCGCGCTTCTTCCAAGCAGCTTCTGCAGCTTCGGGGGATAAATTCTCAGCTGGTTTGGAGAAGCGGCCACCCTCGTTAATGTCTGCGAGGTTCGTGGCGACATGGTTATGAAAGCGATTGAACATGATGAGAAGAATAGGAACACCGGGTGGATTACCGATGAGACGCTTATCAGCGAAACAATCAGGCTTCAATTGACCGTCTTTAAAGGTTCTGATCGAGTCGCGGTCTTTTTCGGTTGAGCCGTAGAGAGGAGCGAGGTCGAGATAAGAGGAGGAGTCGTTCTGGTTAGGGTCTTGGAGGTTTGTCCAGAAAAGGTCTGGTCTGTTAGTCAATTGATGAAAGACGATGTGAATGGAGGGAGCTTACCATGGATGATGATGGTAGCCCAGTACCAAAGAATACTCGACACGTTATTGGGGTTCTTCCTAAAGGCGTCTCTCGCAAAGACACTCTCGAAGATAGCCTCGGGATCAGGCTGCGCACCGAGACTCATGCCCTTTGGACGGACAGTTCTAGAGTAGGGAGTTCTCGCAGCGCCCAATTGGGGAAGATACGGGTTCTACATCGTCAGTACCATTCACCAAACCTCAGTAGATAAAGTAAGGGTAGACTTACATTGTTGGACCCATCAGGCTGTCGGAAGCGAAACTTGTCTCCCATGTACAGCATAGGCGGATGATCAATCGAGTTCCAAAGCTGCGAGATGAAACTATTCGTCAAAGACTCCTGAACCTTGGAGTGATCGCTCAGATTAGCGACGAGCTGGATCGTGCGCTCCATGATCATGGTCTTGTCATCCTGCTGAGTTTCACCCTTTACTTTGGACTTGACGATCTCGAGGAGTGTCTTGAGGTCTACTTCAATCAGCTTCATTCACCCGATACTCCCCTCTACACCAAGGCCAAATGATTATTGTGAACATACCTCTTCCACGGAGCCGTCGAATATCCTCCTTCAAACCCGGTCTGTTGTCCACAACGCGATACGACCCGTCGCCCATCTCCTTCGGGAGCGGTCGTTTACTCGCGACGCGGAGTTGCTTGAAGCTCTTGACAATACCATCTTTCTTGTCGCCGTTGGGAAGAGGCTTGGCTTCAGATTTGGTGGACGACGAAGCAGGAGAAGCTCTCTTCTCGTCGTAGCCGTTTGTAGCTACTCCGTTCTTTTGTTCCGCCATGATCGCAGTAAAGCTTCAGACAAAAGCACCAGAGTAAGAAGCTTCAGAACAAAAAAGAAAACACCAGATGAGGAGCTTCAACAGAAAGAGGAAGAAGCGGGGAGCTGGGAGGGTGGACGTACGCCTCTTTATCTTGTCTCTTCTCTCGAGCACATGCAAGCCGCTGCACAGTACAAGACACGGCATTCCAAACCTCCGCTCACCCCAAAAACCAATAGATTCAGAGATTGACAAACCAGATGTCGTGGAACAAGACCTACGCGGAGCCGGACGCCCTCTAGCTCCAAAACAAGGTCAATCACCCTTGGAGATCCATGGATCTGCAGCGCCATTGGTAACGAGAGGATTTGTAAGTGAGGGTAGATCTCTCCGCCATGTCTGAGATCTTTGTCTTGCTTCCGAGACATAATGTCAATGCACATGCACCTGCACCTCCATCAACTACTTCGAATAATCTCCTGGTAAGAGGATTGCTGCTCGCATGATGTCGTGGCTTCAGCCCAATTCTTCCCAAGCTCACTCTCAAGGTCACTAATCATAATCTACGAGCTCCAGCTCAAAATCGATAGCGGACCGACCCGGGCTAAGCTGAACCCGTCCCAATACGGCAGAACTAGGTAAAACAGGGCTGATCGACCACGGACGGCATTTCTGGTCCCAAGCTTTTTTAGCGTGGTCCCTCTTCAACTGAGACACTTGATAATCAGCACGGTGTGAGTGGTCGCTTGTGCAGAGCTGAAAGTCCTCTTTGGGAAAAGGGTGCGGAGGCGGGAGAGACAAAATGACGTGGTTTATTCTGTTTGGAGGGTTGATATTGATTCTCTTGGTAGTTTTCCCTTGCTTTGACTCTACTACATTGGAGACGGGATGAGCCTAAGACAGGTAAACAATATTCACGTAGCCATTGAGACAAGCAATAGCATCAGCTCATTTGCAATAGAGACATTGCCCAGAGTCTGTCGATCCCTCACCACTCACCCGGTCTCCCTCACCCAAGCTCCCACTTTCAGCTCGCCGATCCCTACCCCCAACGTCAATCCTACACCCTTTTCGACCTCCTCATTATCGGGATCGTCCCCCCAGCCCAAGAAACACGTCCCCACTCCTCCCAAGATCCAATCTTAATCCCTAGATCTTGTTCTCCACAGCGGGATAAAGATCGACCCAACATCCACTTCAGGCAGGCTGCAGATCTGCATCGCACGAGTCTTGATACTGTGACGTTTGTACTGTGCGGTAGGGAAACAGCTTATTGATCCTTTCGCTGTGTACCCCGGGCCTCAAATGCAGTTCTCGCTGGAATCAGTCACAGAGGTTGTGCAATAACGGTTCGTGACACTATTTGTATTACCTCACCACGTAACTCCATTGCTATGTATGCTATGCTATGCACGCTCTATTAGCTGCGCATGTTCTATTTCGTCCTTAGGTCGTGTACATAAAAGTCCAGCTTATCGCTCTCATAAACATGACCCTTGGGCTGTCCCGCGCCCCGGTAAATATTGTCAATCGAGTGCTGATGAAACGTATCCTGATGATTACAATTGAGAATATGATCCAGCCCCGGCGGGTGCGTCAATCGAAAGATGCCATACCTAAAAAATGCATGTCAGTGTCCTTTCATCTCACTTTTGATCGCGTGACCTACGATGGCTGAAACTTGGGCGCGCATACGATCGCAACGCTCTCAGGCATCATAACCTGATACCCAGCGTGCGTGTGCAAATCCCTCGAGCTCATAAAACACGTCTGCGTCGGATGCGTGTGAATCCACCCCAGTAGCAACAAATCCTCCTTCATGCAGTAATCAAACATGACCTCCTCGTTCTCCGTCTCACACGTATCCGACGTGCACTTCTGATCCGGGATCAAGAGACACCGCACGAACAGCGCATTGTTGATCGGTGTTCCGCACAGCATGCCGCACATTTCGAGCCCGCGACGGGTGTTGTCCGCTGCGATGTCGAGGAATTTCTGGCGCAGGTTCTTGGGGAGGAAGAGCGAGCGTATTGGATCGCCGTTCTCGAGGTATGCGCCTGGTTTAAAGGTGAGACGTTCTTTTTTGGGGAGTGCTGGGGGCG